>JANSTX010025680.1:0-12710 GCA_027564355.1 Penthetria funebris | reverse complement strand
ACTGAAACTGAAAACAAACCAAAACCTCATATAATATGAATTCAATATTTAGTGAATTCAATTGTTGATTTATGGACAAGTAGATAATGTAGTGGAATAGGTTAACTTTAACTTTGAATTTCTAGTTGCAACAGAGTACAAAGGTATCAGGGTGTAATACTGTGATCCTTGATAGTGACTTTAATTCGAAGCAATCATAATCAATATGTATAATTCAATGTCAAAATGTCAAGTACGATTCAAATATCAACCAAATACCAACGAAAATTTTGATGAGTTGTTTGAAAAACTTCAGCGGGAATTCAAAAATATTGACACCAAATTGATTCCCATCGTAAACACTATCACTCACAACATGATTCTCTTGCCACATAGAATTGGGAAAATCATCAGACTTAAGAATGAATAGAGAAAACAAGTGTCTCGAAGAACAATTAAATCACAAATCGCGACAACTTGAAATTATGATTAGAAATTTAATTTTAATTTATTTAAATTGGCACTGGCAGAGTTGACAAAGTGTAGGCTTAATCACAATGTATTAGTATATTAAAACATAGAAAAAATTTAAAGAAATTTAACATTTCTGAATGATGTTAGTAATATCGGATCGAACCTTATATCAGATACATGTTTAGTTGCCGAAGGTTTTGCCTGCGTGGACAGAAAAAATATTCATAGGTGATGCCACATCATCCATTAATAATAAAAATTCTAATACAAGCCAGCAAACTCGATTAAAGGATAAAAGTAGTTAAATACAAGTAACAGAGATTCGACTTGATAAAATATCTTATTCATTCCCTCTTTGGTCGTTAAATTGAAACGTGCAGTATTTAAATATTTCGACTACTTACTGTTGCTAAAATATTAGTCGTAGTCGAATTTACAGTGTGTTTTGAAAGAATTGATAGAATATTAATCAAACAGTCAATAAAATTTTTAGAAAAAGTAACACAAATAAAACTGTCAACAAGTGCTGTGCAAGCATTTGACCTTTAAAATTACCGAAGTTACCTTATTCATTCTCAGTTTGATCATTGATAACGTCAAATATTTCGTCTAATCACTGTTGCTACAAAACGCAGTGTTAAATACAGACACAGTCGAAATTATAGTGCAATTGGACAGAATTGATAGGGTAAAATAGGCACTCTGATAACTCCATCAACGAGTACTTTGAAAGAAGGTCTTTTAGATTTGGCGAAGAAATAGAATCAAACATTAAATGAACCGTTAGTTATATATATGGATCAACTTGGTAGATTATACTTCAAGGATTTCATAACCATTATCACTAGGACGGTGCGCGATTGACGTTTTCATTTATATAAAATGTTTCATAATTTCTTTTTCAATTCAGTCGCTAATTATGACTTTGGAAGTTATTTTAGAAAAAAAATATTAATGCTTTTTGTGCTAGCAAAGCAATGTCAGGATAATTTTTCATTAGTCAAAACTTTCTTTCGATTATTTCTTTGGCAAATCATTAACAAATATATGACTATCGATACAAATTTGACAACTCTTTAATATATTAGACTTTAGACCTACCTGAAATATTTCGGTATTATATTAACGACTTGAATTTTAATCTAAATAATTAAATTTTAAAAACTACATAATATACAAAGTGAGATAGAATAACTGTATACAGAAATTTAACCCTTTTTAATAAGCATTTTGATATTCATTATATGTAGAACTCACCTTTTGACAACAATCCTATCTAAATAGTAATCTATACAACCATAACAGAATTTATGCAATAATTTTTTGTCATAAATAAAAGAGTCCATAAATAATAGCAGCAACCATCTGGCATCAATCAGACAATCAATTTAAAGATCGGATGTACGATGTACTGATCTTTAAAAATAGATAAGTTTTTACCACAAAATTCAGACCTAAACGAGTATAAATACTCGTAAATAATGTGTTTTAATAAATGAAAATGTTATAAGAAATATTTTCAACTCAATGACAATTATGAGGGTTGTCAAATAAAAATCATGAGGTCTATGAAAATTGATTACTATTATTATTAAATAAGACAAGGGACATTTCAGATGTGCAAAAAAAATAGTAGAATATAAAAAAGAAAGCAATAGAAAGGACTTGAAAGTACAGCATAAGAAACTATATGCAGCATATTCTAAAATAAGTGGACGTGACTTCTTCCTATTCGTAGAAAGTACTCACTAAAAATTTATTAACAAACTAATTTAAATAAAAATAAAAAACATATCATTTACCCCCAATCAAATAGGTCGAAGGTTTGCCAATAAAGAATTGAAGTTATTTAATATTAATGCATAGCCTATAACTCCAAACTCGTACAAACACCTCTCACGTTAATGCAAACTTAATCAATGAGCCACGGATTGCCGGAACCATGTTCATATCTATAATGTATAGTACAATAATCGACATTATTTAGTAAGTTTAGTCAGAACTATTACATATCCAGCGGTTCGAAATGGATAATCCTGATGTTTTAACTGTTTAAACATGCCAAAATATATATCACAAAAAGTGGTAAAATTTGGAGTGATTTAATATCTGCGGTCAAATTTACAGGCTCGTATTATGAATGAATGCATAATCAAAAATGAATTAAATCTATTTCAAATGTTCCACACTCTTCAATGACAGTTATCTGAAATATTGTTTTTTATTTAATAATTTTCGAGCTGTAGCCTCTGGATCCAGCTTAATGCATACCTATCGATATCATTAACTGGACGCCTAAGTGCAAGAACGATAAAAATTCAGTTTTTTCGTCAGATAATCGTGTCCATCGTCTAAAGATCCAACAATCCTCATGTGATATATCGTACCAAACCCTATTAAATATGTTAGATTATGATATTCCTCACTATATACGTCTCGAAGACATACACATACAATACTACCGACAAACAATTTGACTTCAATTTAAGCAATTTGAGCTTACTAGAAATTTGTGTCGGCAGTCATACCCCATTTAGCATTCCAATCACATAACACGAATTTTAATGCGCGATTCGATGTTATTTTCAACACCACCAACTCTTGGCGATTAACTTTCCAAACATTAATAGTTTTCTACCCCATCTATTATCAGCTTGCCAACAAAAATATGTAGTTGGTGTAAACATCTTCAAGTCAATTTATTAGGTTTTGATATAAACCAATCTAAGATTAGTAGAAACAATGTTAATTGAAATAAATTGATTTCAAGGTAGAAAATCTTTTATGATCAGTGAGTGTAATATTGGGAAGTTGAGTTACATGATGATGATAACTTTATTATGCTATAATGTTTCAAGATAGATTGATGATAGATAATTCTTAAGGGGGAATTAATGATAGCAAAATGCAGAGAGAGGTAAAAGTGAGAATGGTGATTTAGGTTCACGTAGGCTTTCTCTAAAATCTGGTTATATGTACCGGATTCATAGTGGTGATCTGGGTACACGTGAACCCGTTGTAAATACTTACAATATTATAAACAAATGTAATTATATTAAAGTCAAATGTTAAGATGATATCAAGATTACATCTCTTCGTGAATGCAATCAGGAATTTATTCAATATTGTAAACTGAAATCGTGTCATCATCAGAGCGTTAGTGGTATACAGTCAGGAAATCCGAAATGTTATATAGTAATTCAACCTCGTTCATATGAAATAAGTTGATTAAGTGTTTTATTCTATGATTAACCGATTCATAAAATCTGTCCGGTCTGCGGCATTTCCTGTCTAACCAATATTCGGTCAATTGCTTCAATAACTATTGTACCAACCATTATTTTCAGTCATAGCAGTTCACACACATACTCAAGTTTTGACTTTATTATCAGAACTGTTCTATATTAAGCACCAAAATTCTGCGAAAGGTCACCATTCTGATTCATATCACCAATACCGCGCATACTAATCATAGATTTTCAATTAATATTGTACGAGCCAATATTTGCGTCTCCCATACAAACAACAATCTGCTTTCCTATTTCAATTATCACCACCTGTTTAATTGGTCGACACCTCAGTCGGTTTCGATGATATCGGTTGACCCACTTTTGCTTAGTTCCATTTTTCTCACATTTCTTATACCTACTCCACTTTCACATCTCTAAATCACTATAAATCGGTTTTACTAATCCTTTTTTAGATATTAGACCTACATCATCAAATTTAAAAGTTCACTATGCGTACAATGAGCATCAATGTATTTGACGTTGATATAACAAGGAATTTTTTTGAATTTTAATTTGAATTTGAAGAATTTGCTTCGCTTTGTTGTTTCCCAATAAATCAACTTCACTAATAAAATCCATGTGATTCTCGTTCAACACAAAATGCCGAGTTTGCATCTTCTTAAGTTACCCGTGACAGCTTGGATGCTGCAAGCATGATTCTAACCTCGCTCTACCGTTTACTATTTTAGCAGAGTTTAATGTTATAATGGTAATTTATAGCTCTGTTCCAAACGGTCACCTCGTGAATGTATATCTAAAAGGGTTGAAATACCCTCACCCTTAAGGCAATGCTCGAGACCTAAATTTGGAGTCTATGTGCGGTCATAGCAATTACAGAAGTGTGTTAAGCGCCAGAAGAGGCCCTGTAACATTTTACTCAAGTCTGATAACAGCGCCATATAAACTAAAGAATGTTTATCGTTCTGGTCAACTATAGCTGTTCTATCTTTGTAGAATTGACATGTGGCCTGCTAGTTTTTTAAAAATTCAGCTCCACTGATACTATAAATTTCGACGTAATTATTTTTATGAATTTATACAAAATAATGAATCAGAAATTTGTTTACCATCTTCACGTATGACAATAAATATTAAATTTAAAATAAATATATTATTTTGAAAAACATGTAATAAAAAAAAATTGTCTCTCACATGCATTATTTAAATGTGAATATAACATAATTTATAAATAAAACTGCGGGATATGCAATAAATATTTGAGTATAATTCACAAAATACATATCATCCCTATGATATATTGAATCATGTATGAAATGTAAAAGATTTAAAATGTAGATACCTTTATAATATCGAGATGGGTTCAAATTAATTTTCATTATAAAATAAAATGTTAAAATTGTTACATTTGAGTTAAAATTTGAATGTAAATAAATCACAGAAAACCCCAAGGAACATCAGATGGGTTTTATATTATAACTAGCTCGTTTCTGAACAAAAGTACATATTAATGAATTCATCATTATAATTCATTATACATTTAAATGTACGGATGGGCGCCCAATTAGGAACCAATTATACCAACATAGTCAAGAAACATCAACAAATCTTGGATCGATGGTGACATAGCTTATGAAAACGGACACTGGGATTGTAAGTAATAGTTTATTGGCATTTGTATTAATGACGCTAATGCAGCTGGAACTACATAGTCAAACATGAAACAGACAACTTTGAACTGTTAAAGGTTAGAATATTGTCAAATTTCATGATGAGAAAATCAAACTATGATAAGAATAACCTTCCTCGATGACATAGAGATGACATGTATGTATCTAATAATGAAAAGAAACCAAATCAAAAGTATAATTTACGACAACAAAAAGATGAATCAATAGAATATGGTCAACTGGACAAAGACGGTGGTAAAAGTACATGACAAAATAAATGAAATTTCTCTATTTTAAACCAATGCATATCGGACACAATTTATTACAAATTAAAACAAACAGAAAAAAGTCAGCAGATTTAAAAAAAAAAAAAAAATCCAATTCAATCTAAGGACGATTGCCGTTCACAAATGATACTAATTGATATTAACGATATTATACCCGAAATTCAAGTTACTCAGAAATCAGTTGATCGAAGAGCAGCTAAAAGGCGATTCAAAGATTCAGCTCCAAGAATTCACAATGTACAGATTTACATTAATTATATTTTTGGTTTGAAGCACGGTTGTAGTATATCAGTTTCGGTCAAACCTTTCGCTTAAAAAAGCTTAGTTTTGCTGACGACATTCGTCTGTTATCGCAAACTGACATAGAATTGTACGTGAAATTGGAACACTTGCGAAATGCAAATCGCAAGTAAATTTAAAAAAAATTCTGATCAAACGCAAAATCAAACGAAAATTTATGGACATTGCCAAATCTTGATTTGATTTTTTTCAATTGAAGAGAGTGAAATTGAATCGATCATACATTGCGGCAACCAGTCAATGAACACGCACTAGATTAGTTTTATTAGGAAGAGATTGGATATATTAAGGTAATAGAATTCTGTGATTAATATTTGAATACATACATGTATAATATATAGACGGTAATTCGAAGTGTTACAAATGCTGTAGTTTGCCAAACAACCATACACGATCGTATGGTTGTTTTACGTGCAATTGAACAGTGATAATTTTCTTATCAGTAAAAACCAAATTTTTGGATTTCTCAACTCGCGGTTATGTTTTTTAATTGCTTTAATTGTTAAAGTCATTTTCCGTTTTGGCCAATATTAAAACTAGTACTTTTCGTGTTTTGTAAGACTTTAATTCGAGAACATTGTTCAGTATGTGCGCTTGAGGTGGACACGCTGATTAGTCAATTTTGCTGCACTCTGACGTCGATTATTTTCAATTATTGTCCATATCTTTCAACCATTTTTATGATCACCTTTATGGCGTTTTGCGACGCTACCAGTTACAATTACAACATACAACAGTACAATTACAACATAGAGAAAAATTCTTTCATAAATTTGTAAGCAATAGCAAAGGTTAGAGACTGCCAAATTTTGACAGGAATATGATCAGCTGTTCGGCAACTAAAGCTACGTGATGTTCGAAGCTTTTTTAAGTGACGAACGCATCCTATATTTATATATTTTTAATATTCAAAAGCGAACCTTATAGGTTACGGTCGTGTAACTGGCAACATAGATTCCCTTCAATATATGCACATAGTGGGTGTGATTTATACATGGATATCATGTTTTGCTGGTATCGCTTGTATTATGGTCAATATATTCGAGGATTCACTTCAACACTTAAATATATTGCGTTTAGCTAGTAAAATCATCTGTCTGTAGATGCATTTCCTGAAGTATAGTGCATACAAAATTTCAAGACAACTGGGTCTTGAAATATTTGTGCCGGTCTTCACTCAAGTTAACTCTAAACAATCTGGGCATATTGAGCAACTCAATTCAATTGCAGTGTTTCATTTGAGATCAAACAATTATTACTAGATTAAATTGGACGTACAGTGCCGTACCACTTTGAAATTGTTTTAAATTGTTTACACCTATTAAAATGAATTTGTGTCATACAAGTTACATATTATGCCCTACACTGGAATCTTGTAGTGATTGTACATACAATCAAATGTTGCTTTCCAGTAAACAAAAATCTATTTTGCTTTTGACAAGTGACTCGGTTTTCCATTATGCAAATTAGGCTTTGATTCGAATCGTAAGCAGATAAATAATCACCTCATGATAATCATCTCGAGCGATATTTCACACAGGAGCATAGGGAGTCTCTGACTATTGCTTACCACTGGTACTAGGGGACTAAATTCGTGTGCGTGTCAAGTACTGAGGATTCCAGTAAAGTGCGTATTTTGCAAAATCACAGGCTGATCCCTCAATTTATGGCCGATCCAATTCCATTTTCTTAGGTTGGCAATCCAGTCAGTACAAATTTTCGTTTAATATTGTATTTGACACCTACTGCCGAAAATTTAAATTTGTGACACGATGTCTATTGTCACCATTCAAATTTCATGAGTCATTCCACTTTCACACCCATATCCAACTCAGTTTGCGAAAGCAGACAAATGCCGTCAGCGAAGTCGAACTCTTCAAGTCGACCTGTTAGACCTCATGTGACACCGTGCATTTCAATATTTAGCTTAATCATCAATCGGCTTAGACGAGCAACAACAATAGCAGTGACAGAATGTATTACTGTTTTGCAGCATGATCATAACATCTTGAATTCAAAATGTTTTACTTTTATATTTGACGATTGATCACTGATGCCAATATTTTACCATATATTCGTGTATTTTCCATGTGAATTCCTCGGCTATAATGTTTATATTACTTTCTATTGATAAGTTTAGTGACATTTAGAAATTTTTAGTGATATTCTATAAACTTTCGAATAGTTTCGTATTTGTTTATTTGTAAAAACCCATGGAATTAATGCTAAGTTTGTTATTCAAATGTCTATTTCTTCGTTAAAATGTTATAAAATTTCAACTTTTTAGTACATTGGTATAGAATTTTGACGAATTTCGTAAAAAATTTTCGTCATTACTTTTGTTCAGTATTATTATTTGTGTCCGACAACTAATACAAGTTAAAGATGGAAAATAAAGTGCAATTCGTAAAAATGGTCCTAATATAATTTGCTAACTTCTACTCATTTTCACCCTGCTTCCAGTTTTTATCAGCTTTGCAATTTTTTGACAGTAGCAAAATTTTGATTGTAGACGTTATTTAAATTTCCAGTAAAATATTCCTTTAAATTGTCATATAACAACAAAAATTATTCGAGAATTTTCCAAAGGGTAATTTCTAACAATTATACAAATTATATTGTAACGTATGTTGATTAGATGCACGTTCTTGTAACTCATGATCTCAAAAAACTAGTAGTAACTCAAATAAAACAAGTTTAAGAAAAAGTAGTTTTTCGAAAGTTATTAATTTTCTCGTGAATACAAAAAATCAATGTGTTAATTAAATAATTTAAATGTCAAATTTCAATTACTGAAATTACCATTAATGAAAGAAATTATTGGCCCATAATTGAATTTTGATATAAATTGACATTATTTTCGTGTCAGGGTCATAACAGTAAGCAAATCCTTATAATTAATCAAAAAAATTATTAAGATAAAAATTTCATTCCATAATTATGGACAATTAATTATTCATAATTTAAAATTAATAATATTTTTTATTGTTCGTTTACATAACGTCATACATAAACCTATCTTCATTTATAATGAAATTGAAGAAAATAAAATATCATCGACACATTTCCAATAATGATTCAATATTAATATAAAAATGCTTGTAAGAAAAAGAAATAAGTAAAAGAAACTTCACAACAACTTTAAATACAATTCATCAAAATGACGCTTGACCGTCAATTTGTCGAAAATTGAATGTTCTTTTGTGTTCTGATATCGAAGACAATTTTTCATCTCTTCAATTTTGATGGGGCCCCCGATTCATAAAAGGAGTCTAAATGATAAATAATAAATTGTATAAATGTGAATGGAGTGTAATGTATGTATGTTTGTTTGCTATGCTCGAGCAGGGGAGTTTTTCTATACTACATTATCAGATAGTTAATAATTTGCTGTCACTTTAAAAGATTGTCTCAGCAGATGTGGTCACCATGTATTGTGGGAATTTATTGCAAAATTTTTTTTATTGATGATTTATATCATCAATTGTAAAAATGAACAAATAAATAAATTACGCGAACAATTTATTATTATTTTGTTGTATAGTATATAGAGATGAGATATTATTTTACACTATACCCATCGAATGTACGAGTATATATACATGAAACGATTGTTAGAGCTGCAAAAATATTAATATATTTTACAATTTCGAAACAAAACACCTATAACTTTGAAGATTTCCTTTTAAAAGTTCTAGATATTTATATACCCGTATAGAATATTTGTATGCTAAATATGGAAGGCATTCTTCGAAATGATTAAGTTGTTAAATAAATATAAAGATTTCACTGATATTTTCATAAATAATAGTAATTTACTGAATATTAGTCAAATAACAAAACAAATTTTTAATCTTTTAAATTTATTAGATAGTACTCATATATAATATTAAAATACAAGCATTTCCATAAGATGTACAAATGAAGTATTTTAAAAACATCAATTGCATTTATCATAGACCACCTCCGTTGGCTACAGCACAATAAATAAATTAGTGCTAGAAGACTTGTACACCCGACCATATATACTAGTATATACTCGTATATATAAACAAAAACCGAATTTAAAACTGAAGTTACAAAAACTTCTGAAAATTTCGTGCTAAAAGCTCAAAATTGAATTTCGAAATTGGCAAATCGAGTTTCGAAATGGGCTTTCGAAATTGAATTTCGAAATTGACTTTCGAAATTTCAAAACCATGAATATCACGTATTTTTTACTTAACTAAAAATGATTTCGATAGTTTTAAAAAATATTGCATCTTCAAATTGTTTTTTGAAGTATAGTAACCGATACTATTAAAATGTCGTAATGTACGGAATTCAGTTTGACACTGCTATTACTAACTAAAACTAAACAATCAAATTAACAGTTTGTTGTAAAAGAGATTTTGGCATGAAGAGAAGAAAACTACACTTATGCACGTAAGCTATTGGACTTTCTTATATTCATTCGAATATGGTATTTAAAATGTGTACTTTTAACATCTGCAATGTCTGGCGCCCGTTTCGTTTCACATCAAAATTTACTTGTTTACAGGATTAACTAACACATATGTATAAGCGTTAATCGAACCTCTACTATTTCGAAACGACAGATTAAAGTTAATAGTGTTAGAATTTTCAAACTGTGAAAAAATACATTCGTAAATAGTATTACAACACACTTTAATTTATTCATAATTATATATTTCCATATTTTTATTATTTATTAGGAATTTTATTTTTTTTTACAAAACATTACACATCCTAAACTTCTATTTTGACAATTATAATCAATAAAACCAACATTTACTAACACTCTAAACTCTCGAGTAGGATTAGAAAAATTCAGACAGTTTTGAACTGACCTCTGTGACATCACATTGTTTAATAAACTCTATCTCTGATATTTCGAAATGGAACTTTCACTGTCAGAGTTAAATAATCAACAATAGAGTTAGAATTGTAACAGGTTCCTACACATCTCAATATACTCCAAAGAGAATATATTAACGTATGTTTTTTTTAGATTACTACTGCGTTATTTAAAAAGACGTAAAGTTTTCGTGATTGAAACTTGTTTTGCACAAAATTTTTGTTTAATTAATTAAAAAAATTAAATTTGAAATCGTATTAAATAATTGATGGTTACCGTAATATTATGTCGGCAGATTTTGGCACGAATTTCAAAAATAATAAATTATTGATATATTAAAAACATGTTTGGATTAATTTCTCAAAAGTCATATTTTCGGATAGTAAATTCGTGTAATAATTCCTAAATTATTTTCAGATGATTTAAATTGATATAATACTGTATGTACTTTTACAAAACATTTTTCACATCCCGTAAAGAGTAAGAACTTTGACAAAAGTTAGAAGTACATTATTGTTTATACATAAGTTTCAAGGTACACCCACAATTGTTTTAAACTTTTAACGCTCTGCGGTAAAAAATAATAACTATAAATAAAGCCTGAAATTTTTACTACCAAACGCTTTTCTGCAAGTCGAAACGTTTAGACAAAATTTTATTAATAGGCATTTAGTTCATGCGAAATGAAATTAACCGTATAAAAGGTCATGCTATTCGCATGAGCTAACTAACAATTTCCACACCATTTCACATTGCATAAACCAAGCTAAGTATCGAATTGTGGAACATGATTATTTCGTTTGCAAATATATTTTTTCTCTACAGGTTTTGAGATTAAAATGTTGGCAATACGAAGCTCCATCATATTGCTATGCAATTCAAAATAAAAAATAAAATAGAAAAGTAATTCAAGTAAGTATAGTTTTCAAGATACAAAATAATGAATATAGGGCAGTTCTGCATTAGTATTTACAGGCTGAACCCTCTTTTATGAGATGCGAGATGAGGATAATACGATGTGGAAGAGCATTATGTTATCCAGACTCTGATATTTACAATTTTGTTGAAATTGGTGTAACTTAAAAAATATAGGCGAATTTCAAAACGAGAGGATTCTTTAAAAAAATAAAAATTTATTCAACTTACAAAGAGGGCCGTCAGAAATTAATGTAATGGCTAATATGTTAATAGATATACTAAAACATTTTGCTAATTCAATTAATACTTTTACATTTCGTGAATTTATATAAAGTTAATACGTCACGATTTTTTCAGATACTGCAAATGAACGTATAGAAAAAATAACGAATGGAATATTTCTTTGAGTATAACACTTTTGAAAAATTATTATTTTTTCATCGTCGATATTTATAAATCGTAAACTTTTAATAAATTTGAAAAAAAATTGTGTACGGTTTTAATGTCCATGGGGACAGTGTTTTTTTAAGATGACGAATATAGTAAACAAATATACTCAATAGAATATTACTCAACACATCTTTACCGCAGATATCACCGGTAACTCGATCACGATAAATGTCAGTAATGGCGTATGATCTAAAGAATATGACATTATTTGTTAAGATAATAACGAAGATGATAATGATGAAGAAGGACAGTGTTATTTATTAGTCAATCTTGTTTCCAGATTCAAAAGAATGCACTAAACAACAATATCATCAATTTGAAGGACATTGTTTATTATTAATTAAACAAGTTTAATTATTTAATTTGATAATTTAGAAGCAGTGCGAATATATGCAACATATTAAAAATTTAAAAATAAATAACAAAATTGAAAAGAAACGAGAGAAATTTAATTGGCATCGCCAATTATTGTAGGCCCTGGGAATTGTTTAACGGATCACAACATAATATATAAGTATTTATTAAA
>JANSTX010025669.1:0-15170 GCA_027564355.1 Penthetria funebris | reverse complement strand
ACTAACATCTGTACCATATGCTTCTAAAGCTTTTTTGAAACTATTATGTACAATATGTAAATTACAGGTTCCAATATCTAGTCACAAGATTGTAATGATTCGTTATTATAATTTGCAGATTATACATTTGATCGCACAATAAAACATTCTAAAATATTCATATAGCATCTTTTTATGGGAATACATATTTTCGAACGCAAAATTACATAAGTACTCACAAAACCCCTTCCAAATTGCTTCTAGTATGTCTGTTCCTATCCTGTCATGTGAACCAATTTAAATCATAATTTTTTGAAGTACAAAATTACACGATAAAACAAAGAAATAGTAATGCAATTAAATATCTCAAACCTTTCGTACTTTGGAAATATGAACAAGAAGTCATAATTTAGTACAATTGAACAATATTAAGGATAACTGCCACTCATATAAAAATCGAGTACAGGGAATAGAAACTTACAATAAATTATATAAAATTATTTTACGAAGTGGTCATACGGCGCTTTTATTTAAAAAAAAAAAAAAACAGTATCGTAGATAGGTGAGATTGAAGGGTAGCAACAACTGATCACTTAGAAACTCTATAATAGAATGCAATAATAACACTTCTTGTCCTATTATTGTAATAATATAGCCATCGATATTTTTGAAAAATATTAAATTAAAGTTACCATTGATAGAAATTCTTACATCGACCGACTAGTTATAAATTTATTGCTGAGAATACATGATAGAGACTTTGCGTTAAAAACAAAGTCTTGGAAATCTTCACGAATAGTAATTTTATTGATCTTCATAGATTTATTCATTTCATTTTGTTCAATGTTATGCACTGTGCAAACGAATTATTTCAACTATAAAAATTTGTTAAAGATACAATAAGCATTTCTGAAATAAGAAATTACGAGACACGAGCATTATATACTATGAATTCAAAGGATTCCATTGATCGTGAAACCTTCACCACTAAATCACATTTTCATCATCATCATCATCTTGACTTTAGGTAAGCGTGTGATTATAAGGCGTCAAATATTGTAATGATGATTGTCATTTTAATATTCTTACAGTCATATAATAGTACAACAATCATTTTCAGTATTCCGAACATTGAACGCGTCTTTTAATCTAAAATCTGACAATTTGATCTTTGTCATCTATAGATGTTCTTCCGTAGGTGCTAATACTCTTAAATTTTCTTGCTATTGTATTAAAAATCTGTTCACCATCAATTTATATACTAATATTTTATTTATTGCATTTACAAAAATATACACTTTTAGAAGACATCTATAAATAAGGGATTGGAGTTACCTAAAATAATTTATCATTTAGTACTACACGGATACAATCGATATACTGTCACTTAATAAACTGCAAAATGTATGTTGCTATAATATTCTAAGAATCTAACAACCTATACTTTTTGCAGCTTATCTACTGACAAAAATGTTCTAGATCTTTTGTTTTGAATCCATCTGTGAATTAGATCCAAAAAGTGATTGTTTTATTTATAAAACACATGACAAGTTATTGTAAGTTCTGTTTTTCATTTTATATTGAAAGGAACAATTGTACATCGATTCATATTACCTTTGCACTATATCAAGCACAGTTGTTTCTATCACAACTATTTTGCTATCTTTAAATTGCTTCTGAATTAGAATCACTAGATCGTCAGAATATTCCTACCTAGAGAAATTTTCCATGATCAATTGTTGACAAGGAGTTCGCTAATAACTAGTACGCATAGATGTGTCGATAACATGCCCTATCGATACCACAGACTATCACAGAAAAAACTTTAATTATTACAATTATTTGTAATCTAATCACCATTTCATTCATATTTATGATCCATTCGATAAGAGATCAGTTTCATCTATGATTAATGTTTGTTCATTTGACGTAAATGATGTATTAATAAATTCTCTATGTACAGAATGACTCCCAGGACAATACTTTCATGTTACTTTAATATACAAAATTCAACTCTTATAGAATATATCATACCACTTTTAATTCCTTTTGATTACCATAAAAGGGTATACATTTAACAGTTAAGGAAAGTTATTATATTGGCATATTGAACATCCTAAAATAAATAGATATTTTAAAATTTCAACCACTATTTCTACTATTTCATTTACTACTATCCAAAATGTATGTACACCAACAAACATAAATCCATATAAATTATAATTAAAATCATGAAAAACTAATATAAGTTAAGTTTTAATGTGACTATAAAAGCATATTACTAATTAAAGAAAAAACACACTCCCCACAATATTTAAATTAAAAACGAATTTCCCTAATTAAGTCGACAGTTTCCAATAAATTTTATGACTTTGTGATTATTTTTAGGCTTTTGAGGAAAAGCCGAATCATCATAAAAAAAGGATTTATGAACAACAGGTATATGATGCCAATGAAATTTGCTGAATTTAATGATAATTGAGATAATATTGTCGTTCTTAATTTTAACGATGTTTTAAAAAATAATCATAAAATTAGTAAGATCATTTTATAGTTAGTTTGAAATACTACTTACGTACATAGTATAAATAGTGCAATAAACATTGTTATATACGACAGTGATCATTTCGTAGCTTAAAAGGGTGACCAGTTATATAACATATCATATATTGAGTAACACATTTGTTACACCTATATAATTCCTAATGATCAACAGATGATAAAATTTTAACCGTAGCACATCATCATCATCTTAACTCCATACGCATAGGACATTTAATTCTCAATCGAAAAACTGCATTAGTTTCTAATATACAGATTTTCAAGGAGGCTAATACCAGTAGTAGGGGGAGAGATTGTGAACAATGGCGGTTGTATGTTAGTGTCCTATATGCTTCCGCGTAGAGTAAATTTGTAGACGAGTGAAACATATTATTTTTATAAAATGCGTCGGTAAGCACAAATATATCCTCATATAATTATTGATCGCATATAGAAAATGGACCAAAGTGATCTAGGATATATGTATGTGATGGATTATCATATTTATCATTAAAGCAACATTGATTTTTTATTATACTCAACATTTTCCGTCATTCCGGATTTTACTAAAGCATTTTGAATTAGCAAAAAATTGCGGTATAATGCGCTTATTTTGTATATGATAAATATGATTAGCAGCTGCTCAACGGTTAATTGATCAATCAAATTCATTTACATACCAAAATGCTAAACTATTCCCTTCTATTTCATGGAAGTTCATATAAATTTTAAAACCCCCACAGCTCGAATGAATAAACTCCTATACGATAAATAGCAAAAGCGTTCAGATCATAGTTTGCAATTTCTGCTGTGTGTAATTTATTTAACACGCGTAACTAAATAGTATTAAATATTTTTTGCAAACTGGTACACTGCATCAATTTGTTTAAATTTTGAAAAATGGCTCATATTGATTTTAAGGGCATTCATTAATGAATTTTCGGAAGAATTCAAGATTAACCAAAAATCATTATACTTCTTAATGAAATTGGAAAGTTGAGCACAGCATTGATAATTTCACTTGATGGCTTCATTGTGTTTTATTCCATATTCGATTATATGACTCAAAAATCATTCAGTTAATAGAGATCGTTTTGCCCAAGGTGTCTCTTTGCACAAACGTTCTAATAATGACGGCTGATTAAATAATTCGCACGGTAGATTACATAACTAGCACAGAAGTTTTAAAAATTCATAGTATCCATTAGATACTATAAATAATACCGTTAGTTACATGCATATTAGAAACCAACTAAGTACACTTGATAAATAAATTTATTGGGATTTAAAACTCAGTCTTCGTCATGACAGTCTGGAGATCGAAAAATTTACACTACACACGGCGTGTTGAAACCGATTTCAGATTATATATAAAAAAAAGGACATTTTTTGAAGTTTTTGAAAAAATAAGTATTTTAATAACAAAGTATTTATTTATCCATGTGCATATACTTTCTGATCAAATACATATTAATATAAATATTGAATGATAATTTGTTGTGACTGGAAGACCATAAGACGATGAAGAAGAAGATATTGTGTAGAAATTATACATAAATATGTGACCAATTGTGCTACCTCGAATGTAGTGAGTTCATCCGAAAGAAAGACTTCTAATTCATTCTGATTTAGTACCGGTTGTATCAAAGTAGCTGTTTTTATAATAACATAAAAACAATGAAAAAAATTCATACTATTAATTGATCAAACTCTTAGCGAAAAATACTAATCTTTGAAAAAAGAAATAATTCACTGTTCTGTAAATAACCTAATTAAAAATTTCATCCTTTATGGGTACATGAATCGTTTGAAATAACGTTTAAACAATCATTTGTCTTAATTTAGTGGAAGTACTTAATTTTCACCAATTTTCTTACCATTATTTATGAGTTCTTTTATGTTTGCTTATTTGTATTTTTTTTTTTTGTTTTTATTTCCAATTCCTTTTTTTTTCCTTGGTGTTTTCATATTTATATTCCATATGACTTGAATATACTTACTTTATAAATAAAGAAATATACAAGAGCATATATTCATTTATAGAAAAACAGGCAATTAAAATACTCATCATCAAGAGATCTAAAAGAATGAATGATTTTTTAAGATGTTTTTCATTTTTGAGGAAATTCTTGACAAATTTCTATCGTGTGTTAAAATAATTTATTGGTATCTGCGGTTGATAGCTGAACAAAAAAAAAAAAAAAACGAGTTAAAAAATATCAAAAGTATCGAGTAACTTATGTAACATATAAATGATGATGGGGATATAAAAATTTTCACGGTTAAAATTTTGAAGAAAATGAACAGACCAAAAATTATGTACTAATAACATTGGTAATGGGACACCACAAATTTACATATATATAAAATGTAGGACGAGTACATATTATTGCCGACAATATGTTTCTCAAATTTTAAAAATATCTTTTACTTTATTTTTAAGTTCAGTAGTATTTTTTTTATCTGGTAAAGTTATTAAAGGATGAGCCGGTACATTACAAAAGTAAGTGGTGCATTGCAAATCATGTCTAAAATGCATTATTTATATATATAAATGCTACTGCATACGAGCATACTCATGATAGATTAGTTGAAATGACATTGATATGGATACTTTATCACAAGTTGTTTCAAGACAGAGATTTGATGAGGAAGTAGTATTTTTTATTTTATTAAAATTACAAAGATTATGTATAATTTAATTAATAAAAATGAGTATTTTCGTTACTTATGTATGTTCAAATTTTAAATATTAACACATGTAATCTGCAAATAATTTATTTTCACTTAAGAATTCTTATTCAAATATCAACGCGATTTTACGCAAAATATTTACCGATCTATAGACTACCAATTAGATCTTGAAAAGGCATTTGAAAAATTACCAAGACAGGTTGGTTTAACAGGCATTCATACAAACACACTAACCACGCCACGCGCTCATGTAATCCCTTGTATTTAATGGAATTCAATATTCCTAAAACATTTGTATATGAATACTAGCAGATGCATCCAAACAAATTGTGGGACATTTAGCTCATTCAATACTTACATTGACGTGTGTCATAAGTCCTTTAATCATAATCATTATTCTGTAACATATTTCCTTCCTGATACAATACAAGATTCACTTTCATGGACAATATTATTTGCATATGAAATAATTATAATTACTGAGTAACAAATTGAACCGGAGGACAAGAACGCATCTGTAGAATTCGATATTTAAAATTATTGGATAAGTCGCACTAAATCAGAATACGCATATATCCCACTTAAATGGCAATCCAACGGTATTCCTCTGCGAAAAACACCATCCATATTGAACGACTGTAAATGTAAATATTTATGTTAAAATCAATCATAATATTCAACATCAAATAAAGTGAAGGTAAGATCAATGGTTTTGAATGTTGGACGCAATCGAGATGGAAATGTTGATATGATCATCCGGAGTGACTATACCATAATGTAACACTTTCTTTTTGGCAATAAATGACGAAATTATCATTTATTATATTCACCAAACAATAAGGTATCAATGGGTTCTGATTATATTTCAATCTTCAAATCCGATAGAAATCATTGATTTTCTCAGAAATTATTGTTCGGTTAAACTGGTGGTGAATGGAGTGACCGACTAACATCTTGAGGTTGCTCAAATTATATTCACCGTTTATATTTACAGTCTATGTCTAAAGTGTATGGTGCGTGATCTTGGTCAGCTTTAGTATTATATACTATATTTAAAACGTTTTCCGACCAAAACTGAAAACTAATGTGATTTTTGCCATTTGATGTTTAATGTACCTTGAAAATGGAAAATTTAGAACAAAACTATTCAACCAAAATACCATCTCATATAAGTATAAAAATGTAGTTTAGTCGAATAGAGCATTCAGTGGTCGTGATCTTTTGACCCCCTTTCACAATAACTGATGGTGTAATACAGGGTTACTGCGATGTATTGTAGATTTTTACTGCGATGTTTACAGATTTTTAATGCGATGTATTGTAGAATTTTACTGCGATGTTTACAGATTTTTAATGCGAGATATCACAGATTTTTACTGCGAAGTATTACAGCTTTGTCAAGTTTTGTGAATAACCGCATTTCAAAGATTATGATGGTAAACTGTTGAATTGGAATAGTAATTAAGAAAAAGAATTACTAAAACAAGATTTATAGTGAATGAAGTACTGCATAGGTATACATAAAATTATGTATATACCTGGAACTCATTAATTATGATTCTGGTAACGCCAGAACGAGGTGAGTTGGGCATCGTCATATATAGGGTAGATCCAGTCGGTAACAACTGATACGTTGAAATATCTATTAGAACACCATGGAAATGTATTTCCACATTTAAAAATTTAAAAAAACATTAAAATTGTAAACAACTAATCAGATCTCCAATACATTTAAGTATCCAATGAAATTTTGTCATCTTTAACACGTCGAAAGCTTATATATTGTAATTGTTTTTGCTGATTAAGTGCATTATTAACGAATAGACGATTACTGCACTGAACTCTAATCAATAATGACATATATATGTTAATTTTATCTGTCTATTGAAACTGTGTCTGCATATCAATGTTGTTGTCAGTATAATAATGTGTACCACAAATTTTGATTTAATTTGAGTTAGCACTACAATATACAAAAAATCATAAAGGTTGGCATTTTCCAATTAAACAATACGTTGGTCCAGTGAACATTTTTAGAGAAACGCACTTTTTGCTTTTCTTAAACTAGGTACACGTTCGATTTTCCCAAATCATTGTCCAACTATCTCTAACATAGTATCGGAATCCAAAAGATCAGTTTTTTTTTTTCATAAGAAATGAAAAATAAATTCTTTCATATATTAATTGAATTCCAAAAAATACTATAATAATATTTTGTTTTTAAAAAATAAATGCATTGCAAGAAAATCTTGACATGCATTTTTGACAGTCAACACAAGTGGAAGATTTATAGAGATTTTTGTTAAGGTTCTGTTTTGATATTGTTTGTCGTTTCTTAAACCAAATCTAAATTTATCTTTGTAGGGTGAGATGAAATCCTTTATACGACACTTGTTAATAGTTGTCACAAAATTAAATCGTTAATTTATTTTGATAATAGAGGAAGTAATAGTAATTAATAAAAAAAAAAGACTTGTTTTAAAATTTTAAATTTAATGAATTTACATTTGGAAAGAGTGTAAGCAATTTGGGGGATTGCAATAAGTGAGCACTAAAATATAAAATATATTTTTAAGTGACCAAATATAATATTAAAAGTTTTATATATGAAAACATTCCTACAAACATTTGAATGATATTAAGTACTGGTCGTAAAGATTAATACATATCCCGAAAAAATTGTACAAAAATTACGTTAATTTCTGTGGAATATTGAAGGATTACTGAATGTGCAGATCGCATAATTGAAAATTTTAATTATAACATTTTGCTAGTATTTTTGATGTTAAGCATAGCCGCTAATCAATTCGTTTCACGTCATATATATGACCGGTTTGAAGATGTTTTGGAATCACAAACTGACGTTGAGGTATGAGTTGAGAAGGAAAGTTAAAAACAAAACAAATGGAGATAAATTAGTCAGGTTACAAAACAATTGGATTATTTGTGTAACAAAGTGTAGTTAATTAATATAATAACGGCTTCGTCCGCAACGTATACGACACCTAGCTTGTATATACAATATGATATTACAAATTCTAGAAGATTAATATAGACAATATGATCATGGAAACAAATGGAAACATGCCATGAATGTTTTTGGACGCGACAATAACAATAAACTCACTTTCATTAAAATTTTGAGGTCAAATTTAATATGCATGACCTCAAAGGTTTTGTGTAGGAGACAGTAGGTTGAATTGATAAAATTCATAATTTTGAAGCGTTCATAATATTCTTTAGTGCAATAAATGTATAAAAACGCAGCGAAAATAATAATAATTTTTTTATTATTTGAAGTTAACTATACTTTTGTACATCCTAACAATAATATTTGAACATCGCTTAAATTTTCCGTTTTTATTGCTATTTTTCATTTAATATAACGTCATCCTCTGACTAATTTATGTACACTATATAGACCTCAATAAATTCATCAGTATATTTACAAATTATCGTTAAAAATACGTTCACTCTCTTTACAGATGAAACTTATACAAATGATTTAACAGAAGAAGCATCTAGCAGTTGTAACCTGAATTTATCAAAAAAACCACGAAGAAATCGAACAACATTTACAAGTTGTCAACTATCTGCATTGGAGAAAATATTTGAACGTACACATTATCCAGATGCATTTGTTAGAGAAGAATTAGCCACAAAAGTAGGACTAAGTGAAGCAAGAGTTCAAGTAATTTTTAAATTTTTCAAAATATATTGAATAAAGATATATAATTTCAAGGCAAAAAAATCTTTAGGTATGGTTTCAAAATCGTAGAGCAAAATTTCGACGAAACGAACGATGTTCTTTTAATGGTAAAACAGTAACATCCCAACAAATTCCAGTTATAGCAGCCCATAAGGCATCACCTGTAGAAAAACTAAATAGTATACATTCACAAATGGATTTTCCAGCACATTATTCCATTGGATTTACAAGTTTGGGTGTTTTTTCTGGTAAACCATCGACATTCAATTATGGACCAACATATAATAATTATACAAATGAGACAAATACATGTTCATCTTATTTATCAACAAATTATTGTTCCACAAATTATAATAATTTTAATTCTTTGCGATATAAAACACATGGATATTCATCAATTTAAATGTTAAAAATTAAATAAAAATTTTTAAAAGCGATAGCGTACCTAAATAAATAATTACTAAACTTTTAAAAATTTAGACAATTTTATAAGTTCATAATAATATTCGTAATAATAAATCATATAATTTTGAATATGTTTTTTAATTGTTATATAGGACGACTATTATTAGATTAGTTATTATTATTTGTCATTAGTATATTATAATTTACGTGATGTATTAGTTATGTGTATTTAAGGAGTTCAGCAATAAGATTGGAATGTAGACTGGATTTGAATCCAGTAAAGTTTGATATACAGTAAAGTATGTAACTTAAAGACCAATATAGTTTTGATTAACATCGACAAAGTGCATTATCAATCATCTAACCCTTTGCGCCTTGAGGGCGGATAGGGCGGCATAACGATGGTTATTTGCCGTTTCAAATATAATTTAAACTCAAATAACTATAATTGAAATTTGCCAACTGAAAAATATAGGATAAATCACAATTATCCAGTTATACATTCGAATATTTCTGTAGAATGGTGCATAAATTCCCAGTTACCTAGTTTGTTGTAGAGTTGTTTTGTCAACCAGTCGACAAACACGACATTAGAACCATATTTGTAGCCATTAACAAACGTCATTCCTGACATATAATGCGATCGAGTTACCGGTGACACCAAGTGGTGGTATGAACCTGTTAATGTATTAGTATCCATTAAAAATGCTAATATTTTTTTATTAGTTACTTCATTACTTAAAACAACATATTTAAATTAATTAAATTTGTAGTTAGAAACTTCTATTATTTAAGCAAAGAATAAAACTGCTATAATTTCATATCATTTGAAATGGTGATAAGTCGATAGAGATTTTTAAAGTTTTAGCAAATGTCTTAATCTGTATATCATTGCCATAATCTGTATACCATTTAGAACTATACTAGATGCAATTATTAACAACATGTGATCCTGATCGATTCACCGCATCTAGTATAGTGGGTGTGATTTTGATTAAAAATCAAAACAAAAACATATTTTTATCGAACATTAATGCTATTAGATTAACAACATAATTTAGTATTCACATACTGTCCAACAAAAATCTAGAATTTCTTTTCAAGACATACAACCATAGAGAAAAAAAAATCCTATTAGAATAAATGTGACTGACATCTGACTGTGGCTAAAACAAAGCAATAAATTGATTGAGTAAACATCACACCAGTCGGGTAGAATATTTAAATGTTACAACTGTACCAATATAATTATATGTTTAATAGTAGAAAAATCTGTATTCATTAAATGTTGCAAGAATAGCTTATTCAATTTTATTTTAATAAACTTATTCAATTTTGAAGTATATATACAACACAGGACAGACACACTATTCTCAAAATATATAATATAATTCGGCTAATTTATTGAAACTAAACATTATTATACACATTTATGTATATATGTATATTACGTAAAGATCATAATGTAATGGCTCAGGATTAACAATTCAGAAAAATTGAATTTCTGATCAAGTATTTACTGTACACCCACGACATGACCGTTTGAAACACAGTTATAAATTTAACCTAATCAAAAAGTTAATTATAATCACTCCATTGTTTTTTTTTTTTGTTTGTGTTATAATTAATAGACATTACAGAGTAGGCACTTCCTATGTATGATAATGTTTGGCAAGATTGGAACAGTACTATGGATCAGGGCGAAAAGCGGGTGATGTGGTTGATATCACCAATTATAAGAGTAGCGAATAAATAAGTGATTTAATACTAATATACAATATTAATAGCACCAATCTAAGTGACGTATAGATAATTAGTGGAAGAACTGGTTTGGCATTACCTTACTGAACACCAAAAACAAGGTTATTTCAATAATTATATACAATTTAGTTTTAGAACAACCACCAAGTATTCGTAAAGAAATGGATTATTTTAAACCTGGCAGATGGTGGACATTACATTTAAACAAGTTACGAATCATAGTCAAACAATGTATAATGTGAGAAACATAATATATATTATTATATATATTATGCTATCCATCGACATTAAATAAGCGTTCGAAAATCTTGATCATGTTCGTTTGCTCTACGATTTTGAAAACTATTAAATACCATCCAAATTGATAAACATGATCAACAGTTTTTATCACTGCATTTACAACGATGATGACAATATGGTATACATGAGTTGATTATTCAGATAGTATATATGAAATATAAATTGAACTTATAATGTACCTATAACTTTATTATTGATGGATGGGTTATCGCATCATAATCTTGATCTTTCTTCCACGCTGAAACATACAGTGTTAATAAACAAACGTTATTATTATGGCAAATATCGTCAGTTCATCCGGTACTACATTGTTTCTGGATGATCGTGTTCTTCATTATGCTGGGGATTGTAGTCAAGTGCATATTTTGCAATATCTGTTATGTAATTCCACTTTCTTCGCTTAATAATCCGGTTCATCGCGTCCATATATGACAGTCTCCTCCACAAATTCTGATGGATGAATAACATTGTAAAACCACTTGTCCTGTATTACATGGAATGAGAATATTAATTTGCTGCTGTATAAGCCAAAACTTCTATTTCAGAGTGTTGATGACTAACAGCGTGTTAACATATTATGTGGTCTCACTGTAATACTTATGAAGTCTCACGGTAATATTTATGTGCTCTCAAGGTGAAACATATGTAATATCAGTTAATTTATGAATATTACTGTTAATGGTTATTGAACTACGACTTCTAAAAAGTCCAGTTCTTTTTTAATATCCCGTTCTATTTATGAATAAATCCTGTCCTATTAATCTTGTGTATAGTTTTATACTCAGTTATACTAAGGCAGTTCTCTGTATTTTCCATTTAATGGTAATCGATCGACTACCCAACAAAACACGATCATATTGAACGTTCAAATATTTTGAATAAATAATCACAACAAACGATAGAATCGATGATGATATTCAACATCGAATAAAGTGCGATTGGATCAAGTGAGGATCAGTGTTTGTAGTTTTATGTGTATGATTCGAGCAGCATTGAATGTTTTACGTTAAAAAGAGATAATAAGCAAAAACTACACACAACCGAGATTAGAATGTTAAGATGGTCATCCGATGTAACATTGATGGACATAATTAAAAATAACTATATTCGACGCAGTTTAAAAGTAAATTCCATCATCAACATAATTACTCAAAGTAGATTAATTGCGTTAAATTGGGTTTGAATATTGGAAAAGTTGTAAGAAAACGCGGTCGCTCACAAGCTGCTTGGTTATCAGTTGTTCAAAATGATTTGAACAGGTTGAATGCAGAAAGTGACGATACACAGGATATAAACTTGTGGAGAAATAGATTGTGATGTATACGATGGCCGACTTTGAATAAGGAATAAGGCAAGGAATTGATAAGCGATGATGCATTATGAACCCGATGATGTTGATAAAATGATGATGAAGGATAATGAAGTATAAGGATTATAGTGATTGATTCTGTGAAGTCTGATTCATACATTTTGTTACAAAATACTTTAATACGATATATTAATTTATTGTAATATAATAAGTGTATACATTTATAGAAATATTGTAGCAATTAAAGCTATATGACAATGAAACATTAATAAAATAAAAAACAATAAATAACTTACACAATTAAATTTACATAATTAAATTTAAAATTTTTGCAGTCAAGTTTGAATTAAATGTGGCATGATTTCAACATATTGTTTTATTTTTTTTAATTTTTAATATTTTAATATCACTTATTTAAAACATTTTTTTCTTTACAGCTGTATAACGTTCCATATATTCTTCATAACCATCAAGTTCAGTAAATTGTTTCGATTGAAACATATTACCATCAATATATAAATTTGATATTTTTGATTCTTTTAAAATTTTCGAATGAATTGCACTTATTGGTAGACAATTTTCTTCTATACGAAAAATTTTCATTTTTGTACATTCAGCCAATTCAATTGCAATTGATGTTATTTGATTTTGATTACAATTTAATTCAGTTACATGTAAATTTTTAACATCAGCTGGAATATTTGTTAATTTATTCCTTGATAAATCTAAAATATCTAAATGTTTAAGGCCACAAAACATTATCGGAAATTCAGCAATTTGATTATTACTTAAATGTACTTGTTTTAAATGTGTTAAATTTGTTAATTCTTTCGGTATTGTTACTATTACATTATTAATTGCTGTTAATGTTTCTAATTTTATAAGATTTCCCATAACACTGGGCAATTCTGTTAAACGATTACCATTAACATTTAAATGTTTTAATAAATCAAATCTGCCCAAATCATTGGGTAGGGTAACAAAACGATTTTCTGAAATGTCCATTGTTCGTAAAACATTTGGAAATGTACGTAAATGTGGTGGAAATTCTTGAAGGCGTTGTTGTGAAATTTTTAATACACCAGTTTTTTGTGCTGTTTCAAAATGTTGTTTTACAACTTTGTTACCCATATTTTTTTCTGATTATAAATGAGTTTGTGATAATAAATAAAAAAAAAATAAAAAAAATATTGTTTTGTTCTCGAGAAAACTGATTTGTGAATGTGAATAATTTATTTTACAAATGTTCTTTTGACAGCAATAATTTGCTAGGTAAGTTTGAAGAATTCCACTTTCGTGAATCTAAACAAAATTTAATGCGGAAAATTGTTTAATACATAATTATTAATTAATAGAAAAAAAAATATTATTACCAATTATTTGGTGTAAATCATTAAAAATTGGCCTCTATTAGACAAACACCATATAATTATTATGTTTTTTTATATACTTTAATAAAACCTAACATTGACATGACACTGACAAGATGATATCAAATATATATTTCTAAACTTAATAGCATAACCTAACTTGTTTTCGTTTAATAAATAAAAAATGTTCATCATTATACTATATTAATGGATTTGTAAAACTGGGAGTTCAACAAAATATATGTTTGGAACTTAGATTAATGTCCTATTATTATAATTGAAAGGAATTTTAAATTATCTTCACTAATTTTCAAACTGCACTTGTATGTCCACATTCAATTTTCACCAGACCCTGGGGCACCATATTCTAGCACTTATTAATATTAATAATGTTAACATGTGTAGAATAATCATAGAAAGTACATTTAAATAATAAATTATCACAATTTGTAATTATGTTTATAATATTACGTACTAATAACTAAATAATAATTGAATTAAATTTATCATACACCTAACGATGCACATTAAACAGCAGCACCTGACGAACTAAACAGCCAAAAACAAGTAATAAATAATAATATAATATTGCATGCGACGGTTATACAGTATGCTGGTGTAAGTGTAACGTGATAAAGGAAGACGGCGTTCATCATTCATTAAATTTACGTTTATAGTATACAGTAAATGATTTCGAAAGAGTAAAAGAGAACACAATCGCCGGATAGTACGAATATATAGTAAAAAATAAATTTCATTTAAATTTTTTTTTCAAATGGGTTTCTTCACATTTGACTGTGCTTGCGCTTAACTTGTGTCCAATGACCTTATGAATTGTCAATAGCGACATAATGTCTAAGTGTGGCGTTTACTTCAACAGACATTATGGCGTTTCTATTTAGAATTTTTGTTTTGTTTTTGAAATTATGTGCGATAAGCGATAACTTGAGTACGTTTCAACATATCGAAATGAAATTTTTTGCAAGCATAATTTCAATTTAATTTATTTGTACAGAGATTAAATGGTGGTCTGGGCAAGGACTAACAGGGAAAGCGCTGATTGGTTGATAACCCAGCGCCGCAACTGTTAGATTCTTAGCCA
>JANSTX010025658.1:0-15172 GCA_027564355.1 Penthetria funebris | reverse complement strand
CTAGCGTACCTCCCATGTATAATTTTTACTCCTTACTGATTAAAATAAGTTATATGATAGTAACATTCACTAATTTATTCGAAAATTCTAGGTAATAGATATCACTATTTTGCAATTCTGTTTAATAAATATTAATATATTATGTTGTGATCCGTTAAACAATTTCCGGGGCCTACAATAATTGGCAACCAATTATACATTTCTCTTGTTTTTTTTTTGTAGACGATCCTGAAATAAACCCAATAAAATCTTCAACAAAATATTATATATCACTTACCGGATTATAAAATGAAATGCCTAATTCATTTAGGACTGGAATGGCAACATCTGCTCGCCATGTTGTTGGATTACAAGATCCACCAAGAAATACTTCTGGTGCTGTAACATCTGATGATGACGAACCATTTGATTCATCTAATTTACTATCATTTTGTTCAATTTCTACAGCTTGTAAATTATCTTCATTATTCACCAAATTTTGTATTTGAGTTACTGTTGATTTCACTGTTGTTTCTGTTGCTGCTGACGAAGATGGTATCGATGATGATGATGAAGATGGTGATGGTGATGTTGATGAAGACGCTGATGATATTGCTGATGATGATGATGATGATGATGAGGGAAGAGAGCTTGAACATTTGTCATGATGAGAACGTATTAATGTTTGTGTACGAAATCGTTTTAAATCAGCTGCCAATACACAAAATTCACCAAATGTTAAACCATTTAAATGTTTACTACCAGCATCAAAATGACTGCCACGTCTGGCAAATAATTTTGCTGTTTGAAGCATTTCATTTACTAAAAATTTTTAAAATATTTTTAATTAGTTTTTTTTTTGACACCCTACACAATATATGATATTATAATATAGTCATTTACTTACTTTGTTTCTCAGTTGGACAAAAATTTAACTCCTCAAATAGATCATGGAGTCTTTCGGCAGGTACAACATTACATCTAGCCTTAGCTCGCCATGCATGCAAAACTTCTCTGTAAAATGACAATAAAGAAATGAAAACCACATATTAATGCCATATGAACATTTTATTTTACTGATCGTCATCAAATGTATAAAATATATTAAATTACAATATTACAATAAATAATGGTAATTTTTTGTTGTAATAAGAGCTGTAGTATTAGACGGAAAATAATATTTAAATATGATTCATCTAATTAAAATTTCCTTTCCAAATATATTATAAATTTTTTCTTTAAAAAAACATTTTAACATAAACAACACGATATTATAAATTACTTAACTAAATGAGTAGTTTCGAAAATGAGTGTCATATTTTACTTAGATCACATTAAGTATAATTTCAACGAACTAAGTTCTTTGATTGAATGATGAAGCTAATTAGTTTAGTAATTGTAGTTAAAAATACGTGCTAGCGATGAATTTTTTTTTTTTTTTTTGCTTCTTTCTACCGAACATTGATTGATCATTCACATTTCATCGACACTTTAAACAGAAAATATGATCATGAACATGATCATGATTACAATAATTTTATTTTTATACAATTACTCAGATTTTTCTAGTATAATACGCTCCAAGACATTTATGGTATACATAATATAATTAATATATACACAAAGAGTATACACTCGAACAATTAATGTTAAATTATCCTTCCTTGATCCCCATGATCATCATCGATATTACCAAATAAGTTATTTTTATAAATTATGTGCATTGTATTTTTTCGTATTATTGAATGAAAATTAACAACAAGAACATAAACTCAAATAGTAAATGAGTAATAAATAAAACATTGTTTTAATATTTATTGACAATTATGTATATGAAATTCAGTAGTAATCTATTGACTAGTTTGATTCATTAATTAATAACAAGATAATTAATATTATTCATTGCAAATTATATAATTGAGAAAATTATGATCATTAAAATGGAAAATTTATTTATTAAAATTGATCAATTTTCAAATGAATAAATTAAACGATTAATTACTTCAATATAATAAAGTAAATTATGGCATTTTACAATACAATAGACAACTGGCGTATATTAGGAAATGAAAATTAAATGAAAACTAATAAACAGCAATAAACGGAAACTAAACCATTGAAGTTGTATGGAATCCACAACACTTTCGATATAATTTTCTATGTGAAAATGATGGCTGAAGTTTAGAAACCACCCCATGCGAACGAGGTCAAGCCTATACTTTTTGGATAGAGATTTTTAAATGAATAAAAGAATGGAAATCACAATTTTTTCGGAAATGTTTCAATTCCCCAACTGACGCCAAAGAGATTAAAAAGACCTTCCGAAAAGCAGTCATAGTTTTCATTATAGAACGTCCGCGTCTGGAGAGGGGGACGGGTAGTATAATGTAATTTTTTTTCGAATTTCAAATAATTGTTTAAATTTTTAATTATTTTAAAATAATTGTTTCAATTTGGCAAGATTTTCATCAAATTTTAATAAAACCCGAATATATAGAAAAATGACGGTTATTCGTTAGCGGCCTATGCTTCCGCGTGCAGTAAAGGTTGAGATGATGATATATAGACGCTTAATGAAATTCCCTAATCTAATAGACTTTTTCATATTCACGGCCACATTAAGTAACTATTTATACATAGAAGAATCACATGATTTAAATTCGGATCATCACCTAATAAAGTTAGCATTAAGAGTGGTAAGCAAACTGATTCTAGTGTCAAAGGTAAGAATCAACCCGATTTACATTTAAAAATTTAAATTTATGTGAATCGATCACGGACTAAAAAATTTGATTCAAATATTTATATTTAATTGTGCGTGTATGTCAATAAAGGAATGGATTTTGTTAATAAACAATATAATACATTTTTAATAATTTTGAAATTAAGGATTTTACAAGGGGTTTTAGTAATAGTTCAAAATAAAACTTAATTATTTATTGAAATTTAATCACAAAATAGTGAAATTGTTTTTAAGGAAACAAATAATAAATTCTTGTTTGTATTATTTTTAAAATAAGATAATGAGACATAGACATAAAAAAATGATCTAAAATTTAAAAAAATAGACATTTTTTTCATATTTGAGTCAAGTTGGTACTGATGACTTTTTTATAAATTTAAATCTAGATTCACTGTTTACGTAAATCTAGAATAAATTTGATTCGGTTTGAACCTTGGCAACCTAAGAATTTTGTATCCGCAAATATATGTAACAATATATTTTTATAATTAATAAAGAACTCTATATAAAACTAACAGACTTGATTATTGTGGACTGTCATTTTACCAATTCTGTTCAATGACTAAGTTAAGACTGCCTGCAATAATAATAATATCTCTTCTTTTATCATCTTTTGATTGAATTCTTCCAAATCTAAATATAGTAGCAGATTGTGACATTGATATTGTTCAATGTCACCAATTTTGCATTTCGATCACCACTATTTATCTTAGTTATCAACCGGTCAACCGGTTGGTAGTGGCAAATAATATTGACATGACATAAGATTTTATTATGACCACTCATAATAAAGTAAGTGAATATTATTGATAATATTGATGTTTGATGGTAGCAATTAACATCCCAACAACAGGTAAGAAACTTGTTTTCTACTGCAGGTGAGTACAATTTGCAACTATTATATTTATATTAATTTACTCAATCTTATTTTAGATTTTCTGCAACCAAATATGTTGGTCATTCATATTTAGTTGCACTTTGACAATTAAACACGTTGAGTTTAAAAAGAGATTTCTGTTCTATAAATGTGAAGGAGACAAACCAAAATTAGAATATATAGTGATAACAGTATTATTCCAATTACAGTCTTGGATCAACATCAAGTGTTAATTACTCTAAGATATTATTGTGTGGGCTCTTTTCAAATAGTTGGTGATTACTTAATAGAAGCACATCAAACAAAAGTTGAAAGAAATGTGAAAATTAATTGTCGTAAAACCAATTATCGAAAAAAAAAAACTGTTACCAGATCATTAATTCAGTTTTCAAAAACAACACTCAACGATCGACGAACACAGCATACCAGCAAACGATTAGACAACTATTAAATTATTGGATGGGAATCCAATAGTATTTTGCATGTTCATCTTTCCATTGCTGAATCTAATTTAAGATTAGCAAACACTCCTTAGATTGAATTAGACGATCTGTTTTAAAGCACTATTTGGTTAGTTTGCTTGACAGATGATAAGTTTCACTCATGATTTACGCTTATTTAATCTTCATAACTAAGAAACCCCCTAGCAACATTTATGCGTCTAGTAGTTTTCAATGATGCCTTTCTATGTTGCATTTTTATATCTGTCACTGCATTTGTCCAATTATTAAGTAATTGAATCATAATTATTTTAATTTGAAACGACCGTATAATAAAAGATGCCAAAGAACAAATTCTTTCGCATCTCCGTCTAATATATAAAAATATATGAATTAATACATTTGATTAAGACGGTAAAATATAGGCAACAAAGTTGAAAAACTTTACAACTCCAGTCTGCAGTTAACAAAGCAGCTTATTTTTTTTTTCTGATGAGTAATTACTGTAATGATGAGAACTATTAGTTCGAAAACAGAATCCAATATCTTAGCACTGGTACTTTGATTGAGATACCTATTAATCATGTGAATTTTACAGTATTTTTAAAAGGTTCAATTCAAACCATTATTACTGTATGATATTCAATATATACCAGTGTACCTACATGATAATATTTAAGCGTCTTAATCAAAGTAATTATTTTATATAAAGAACAAAACCTCTTATAAATTATCAATAGTTATGTGATCTATGTTATTTCTGGTATGCCCGTTCGGGGTTTCTCTGTGCATTCTTTTATGCGAAAATATGTCATTCACAAGATTATGATTACTGCATATTTCGTCAAAAAGTTCTACATTTTTGTTCATAAAACCCACTCCGTGTGTACCTATAACATAATTTCAAGTCCATGTTATTTGACGGAACTTTTGCGTTAGCGTTCAAACATTGTTCTAACATTCCAGATTCCAAATTGTGTCCGTTTACATAGACCTAAAGTTTCCATCCGATTCGAGACCATTAGTTGACGTTTCTCGTGCAATTAAGTATTAAGGTACAAACACACAGCAGCCCAGGTTGCTGAAATTGGATATTATTTCTAAGTTGGGTGATAAACCGCATCTTTTCGGCCTCGCAAATTTTGTTGTGTTTGAGTTGATGTAAGCATTAAACTACGTTTGAAAGCATACACTAGTTAACACTGATCTATTTAATTGATATAAATATAAATATTTGTGTTGTAGAATTCGCCATTGTATAGATCAAATTATTATACTTTATAATATTGGAAATATAATTTACAAGCAAATGACTTATTATCGATATAAATAAATGATCTATTTTTTTGAATATGTTTTCATTTTGTCATAAGAATAAGCTTAAACTCTTACTTTTATTTAGTACAAGGGTAAATTGAATATAAGCAAATATTAATTTTTAATTGGACATTACTACAAATAATATTAAAAATGTGCTAGTGGTATAATAGTAAATTCGGTATGCATAAATAATATGTTTATAATTGATAATTAAATATTTAAATAAATTTAATGCGTAATTGAGAATCCACTTTTAAACAAATTATTTTAATTTTCAAAAATACAATATGCCGTCACCATTTCTGGTTCCGTATTCCCACTTACTAGTATATATAATCATTTATTGATTAGCTGTCGATTTATTATGTTTTATATTAACAATGCCTACGTTAAGTAGTTTAAAAATATTGTGGTTTTATTAACTCCAATAAATTTTATGGGAGATTTAAAATTTCAACACAAGGGATGAACCATTAATATCTATCACTTTAGCGTTTGCTACAAGTACCGTAAACGGTAAAGTACCATAATTGATAATCTTTGAAATCTTCTTTAAAAATCTGTTACTGTATATATGAGTATAGTAGTGACCAAACTGGTACTACGGACGGACAGACTGACGGACAGACTGACGGACAGACTGACGGACATGTTTAAATAATTTTATGAATTTGAAGTTTTGCTAAATAAACGACATACTGAGGCTTTTGACAATTATTTTTTACAAATTGAACGTCATACATTGGATCTTTGAACGAATCTAAAATATCGAATCAATTATTATCTATACGTAATATGGAATTATAATCATTTTAATATAATGTTGTGGTAAGATTGTAAATGAGCAATGATCTGCTGAGTTACATTGTAAACAAGAAAAATATTGTTCTTAAGTGTGCACCCTCAGAAACATTGTGAATTGACATAATTTGAAATAATTTTACGTAATTATTTTTTGACGTAACAGTAAACTCACTTAATAATTTGTTTATCGTCATATACGTGTAAATTAGTATTGTTAATTAAAACACGTGTATGTTTAATATTTTGTTAATTTTACAACTATTTTAATTATCACAATAACCAAAAATAGTATATTTACTATTATAATCAGTAATAACAAAAATTGAATGTCATTAATAAAAACTGCCTGTGTATTCAAATTATTGAAAAATGAAAAAAATTATCGTTTGAATTTCACATAAACAAATTATTTTATATATTCGATTAATTAATTAATTTTAATAATAATAACATTTAATCATCAACATAAGTTTACATTCAAACTTACATTGTTGACTTATTTATTGTTTATAAATATGTTAACAATATCATTGTTTACATTATGTTCTTACGTAAAGTGTAAATTAAATAAAACAGACAGTTTTATTTTATAATATCGTAGATAATTTTGTAAGGGAATGAAACTCTTACTTAGGTGCATATGTTAGGCAATGTTACCGCTCAACAGCTTCAATTAGTTAGACTAATGTCAGTAGAAATTAAGAAAAAATTATGTGAAATTCAAGCAAATTGAAAGTCAGAGTAAAAATATAACATTTGGTGTCCATGATTTAAAGTTAAACATCTTTGTATTTGCCTGATCAATGTAAAAATATACAACAACTTGAACTCAATACCATATCTTAGTAACTTTTATGAACAATCACAAAAGTGAATTGAATTCCTGGCCAAGCGATTGTAACGTTTCCCGTTGTGGCCACCTGGAACATATTTTGACATTTACATCAACTGCAAGGACAAAGGAATGTGGTTGATTGCGGAGTAAGAAAATAACATTTAACTCCAGTAACCTAGGTAACTGCTTGCATTTCGCACTACTGAAATATGTATATTGCATCAGGAGCATCAGCAAAGGGGTTCAGATTTACTGAGAACACGATGATGAACCAGAAATGGTAGCACAATGCATGAACCAACACAAGTGGCACAAGAATTATAGAGGTACAAACAAACTTCATATTCTTGAGTTGAACAAAATTCGATGAAAAGTGGAACGAAAATGGAGATAAGACTATATCCTTTGGTGATGGCACGTGATTTAGAGGAGAATATTTACTGTATAATTAACAATTCATGAACAGAATATGCGGACATATATGATAAATATGATAAACGTGGAGAAAGAAATTGGTTCACAGCGAAAGTGTACATTTATTGAAAATATTGCAGCTCGGAATGCAAACAATATAAGGGAACTTTAAAACTCAAAACTCAATGTCGAATTCAATTCAAAAATTCAAAAGTGTTCTCATGCCATGATATTCCGACCGAATAGAAGATGGGACTGATAAAAATTGTGCTGATAAGAAGATAATTTTGAATACGTGTGAAAATTAGTGTGGCATGAGACAGACTACACTTGAAATCAGCATAATTTTGAGTTATTTCAAAAGGTTGACAAACTATAAAATCAAAATTATGTTAATTGTAAAAATCTATACATATTTACAATTTTCGTCTTCGTTTCCCATTCAAAAAGATGTCGAGTCACACATATAAAAAGCGGGCAATCATTTGAAATGCTAAGTGCAGTGTGGATGTTCGCACGTGTTTCTCGTAAGAGACTGGCACCAGTAGTAAGATGTAGAGTGAGGTGAAGTTTTGCGCCAGAAATTGTGAACAAAGGGGCTTGTTGATCATTGATAGCCTGAGCTCCTGCGTGCAGGATGATGATATTATACTAGCCATTACTTAACATTTTACATTTTGAATTTGTGTAGTCTAGAGTCGTTATGTAATTCTTAATATAGAAGCAAATATATTTAGAAAATCGATGACATCATAGTTTATTTATCACTTAATCAATAATTCAGCATATAAATTCTTTAAACAATTTCCTGAATTTCTATATTCTATTTAGTTATTATTGACTATATTGACAAATGTTGAAAATGAAATAGACAAAAAAAAAAATCAACATATTGATTATTACATATCGAATTAAATAAATTGTATTAAATTACAAATTTGCAAATTTTTTTTGTTAGAAATGACGCAATTTTTATCTAATTTGAATATTAATATGATGAGTTTTTTTTTTTGTTTTTTTGTTGCTTTTGAATATCAAATATTTAAATATTTTTTTATTTTATTTAATTTTTTCTCGTTCCATCCATCCGATTTGCGAAAACTTGAAACGTTAATTTAAGTTTATTGGCCTAGTCTCAATAATAATAGTAATATTAATAATTAAAGAATAGCATTAAATACCTTGACATAATTTACAAATCAATATTGCAAATATTCAATGAATTATTTATGATATTCAAAAACACAAAAAAAAAATTATAAAATAAACTTAAATTTAATAAATCCAATCAAAAAGATGCTTAAATGATAGTAAAAATTACACTTTAATATACTACTCTTACTACGAATTTATGAGACCATTTATGAAAAATATCTTGATTTATGCTCGATTTAAAATTTAAATGCTTCTTTTTTTTATTACCTTAATAATCTTAAAACACATAAAATCAAATTGTAAATAAAAAAAAGTCTGTATATTAAATTATGTATTGATAGACATGCCATGGTCAAATAAATTAATTAGAGAATCTCTTTCAATCACTGAAATCACAAGAGAATCCATAAAAAAAAACTATAAGAAATGTGACTCAACTTCGCAGAAAAGTGCCTAATAAAAATTTCAGCTGTTATAGTGAAATAGCAACTCTGTAAAACATTTCAATTATGACATCAGCATTTATAACCAGATTTTTTTTATAGCATGAAATAAATATTTAAATAAATATTAAATTATTTGGCAATATTCTGTGCAACTTGCCCTTCCGGTTTTGCAATGGATAAACTGTTATACAATTCTGTACAAGTATAAGGCACAATAAAAAAATGTATCTTATCTACGATAATCAATTCAAATGTGTATTTAGCACATACAAATTTAGCTGAGACACATACTTAATAATTCTAATTCAAAACACGATTCATACGAGATAAGTTGGTTCGAATATGTACTAAATTATGAAAAAAAAACACTTTTAATATATATTATGCACATCAAAAGGATTTTACTTGTTCCTTTCTAAACAATAAATTGTTGAAATGTTACAATCCCGCAATACTTTGTGCTGTTCTTCAGGTTTTGCTATGGATAAACTGTTATAACATACTGTACAAGTATAAGGCACAATATAAAATTTTTACTTATCTATGATAATCACTCTTAATGTTTATTTAGCTCATACAAATTTAGCTGAGAAACGAACCGTAACTCTAATCAAAACACGATCCATACATAGAGATAAAATGGTTCGAATATGTACTCAATGATGGAAAAATTCACCTTTTCATATATATTAAACAATAAATTCACAACTGTAGCATTGCCAAATTATTAAACTTTGCTTAACATACTGAAATACATATTAGTTATTAGAATAATAGTTCACGATTGTTATTTCGCGACTGAATTAACTTCTAAAGTTTTTTCATTCTAAATGCTTAAAGTAAGCAACGAATTTTGTAAGAATTCCACATAGATGTGAAGATGCGATAAATAATAGCGAGTTAATAGATAACGACAAATAATAGCGAATTAAAATGATTAACAAGGTATAAAGAAAATGTAAAGTTTCACAATTTTTTAAAAACTAATTACAAAACGAATGCAAGTAATCCAGATTTTTTATATCCACCGATAGTAAAGGGCTTGCCATACCAAAGTTCTACGCGAGAGAATGTTCGCGTTGCATTAACCATAGCCCTACTTTACGACCACACCGACACGCGAACGAATGTAAATTATTTTGTGGTTTTAATTTATTTTGTGATTAGAATTTACTTCGCGGATAAAATTTATTGATTGTTTGTTATTTATTTTGTGGTTATAATTTAAAATTATATCAAAAAAACAAAAAGTTTTATTATATGCGGCTGTATATTTATGTTTTTGAGGTTATGTTGACGATCAAAATAAAATTCGCGTACCATACAACGCGTATACACTCTAGTACAATTTTCAAAATTTGTGACAATAGTATATAAATATTTTTGAACAAACAACGCGAATCCACAGTTTTGATGTATTTCTTTTTATTCTTATTATTTCTTTAGTTTTTTTTAAATTTAAATCGAAGTGCTGCATAGTTGGATTATATTAATTGCAAAATTAATATATTCGGAGTAGTATTAGCTTTACAAGAACCAAGTAAAAATTTGAATAGTACGCGAATGCGATTCCTGTGTGACAAGCCCTTAATCAAACTTTCATCTATACCTTTAGTCTGCAGTAGATTTTAAATTTAAATTTGACAGATATTAATTAGCTATTCACTCAACATCAATCATAACAACGGTATCATTATTTGTCAACAGTTCGTGTTGTGCACAAAATGTTTGGTGTATTTTGAAAAACAAAAAAAAAAATACAATAACATTACAGTACTTGACAATTACGAAATGATATGTCAATAAGTGAAAATGCTTTTCCATTAGTCGCTTGGCTACTGTCAGATATCCAGCAATTTATGAATGCATACAAATTCTTGAATTTTTTTTGCGGTAATTTTACAATGTCTGATTAGATCACTATTAAAATTATAAGTGTCTGCTATGGCGTACTATTATTTAAAAACTGTTGTCGTTTTATTTATTGAAACATATAAATAATAGTTAAAGAAGTTATTCATTCCCAATGGACTATATCTGTAAAATATTTAATAATAGTACAAAAATGGGTTTAAAAATAACACGAAGATTTAAATACCGCCAAAAATATTCACGAAGTTTGAATATGAAAATACTTAAGTTCTTGCAACACTAAAACACAAATACAATGTAAGTTTTCAAGGTTATTTTCTTTTCGATAGTTTTGATTGACACAACAATTTGAAATATGGGACATTTTCGATGCAACGTTGTCAAGTATGAAAAATCAATACGGGATATTTTTGTTCATTGTTGTCAAATTTCAACATATTTTGTTTAATATTTTCATTGATTTAATGACATAAATGAACAAAAATCATAATTAAAAACATTTATTTTAAATTATAATGTAAAAGAATTTATGATATGCTGTTAATAGCACTTCAAACAACGCTCATAAATTAAAAAGTTACCACCAATTTATGAAAGGTATTTATTTTCGCAACGGTGGGATTAATTTCACACCGCGGTATATTGATATTTATTTAATATAGCATTGACTGAGAATATTTAAAAAACTGTTCATGGGTTGACATACCAGAACGAAAGACACATATGAATAGTAGTTGAAAATAATGTTAATGGAATTGTAGAAATTTAATGGAATGATTTGAAATTTTAAAATATCCACCATATAATAAAAGAAACTGTCATGGAAATAAATTATTTTTACTTTAATTCCGTATCCGTATATACTAATAAGTCATACTTGTTTTTTCTAACTATAAAAAAATATTCTATTTCAGAATATACAAAAATTAATTAAATTTACTCGCAGTAAACAAAATGATTTCATTAGTAGAGCTAATCGCCATTTATACAATAATAAACTAATAACAATAATAATAATAATAATAATAATAATAATAGTAATAATAGTAATAATAACTGTGATGTCATATTTAAATATATTTATTTCTATAAATTAAATTAAATTGATGAAAATAATAATCAAAATGATACCAAATTACAAATTTAATTTAATATAAATGGTAAATTGACCTCATAAGTCACAACAAAGCATTCCGAAGAACATCAGTCGACAATAGGTCTGTGAAATAAATTTTTATATCTTGAAATTATTTAGTATTTATTTTGTTTTTCCTTGTTATTTTGTTAACTTTTTATGAAATTGTTATGATTTAATACCATCAATTAATAAAATATTTATGTGTATTTTTATGTTTAAATTAATAAATTACCGTCAATTGACAAGAGAAAATTTATTGTAAAATCCATTAAAGCATAGTTTCATTAAAAGTTTAAGCGACCGTATGATGCGTAAACAAATAATTTAAAAAAAAAAAAAAGAAACTAAAAGTTTTGATTTAATTTCAAGTTATTTTAATAGATTCGGTGTATAGCACAGATGAATGATATCATCAAAAAATTGCAGAAAAGTTTGAATATGCGGCGATAAGAATTCTATCAAGTAACTTGGATGTGCCGAAGAACTAATAATGTCTATAAGTCATCGTCATCGAAAGTATTACGCCTCATGGGCACATAGTGCAGCATTACGATGTTAATTTCCTGTAAACAATAAGTTTAAGCGCGTCAATTGAAAAACTGCAACCTTTTCAAAAATACAGTGAAAAATGAAATAGATCGAACAAACATTTGGGTAATTCGACAATGCGGCGGCCTAACTCCACACCATTGTAATCAATCAAAGTATAGTATTAATGTATTATTTTCCATGGCCCGTTATACAAAAAAAAAATAGAGGTTCATTGTGATGATGGATTCTTCATACCTTAAAGTTGTTTTTTGCACAGGTTTTCAAAATAACCATATTCAATGTATACAAAGTATTTTTAAGAATCTTAGCGATTGTCTGATTAATATTCTGTCAATCCTTTCAATACCAGTATCGTTATATATTCTACGATTACTAATATACATCTGTTCACCATGTGATCCCTTTTTCATTCAAGTATTATGTTCTCATTCAATTGGTGTTAGGATATCGATGAATAAGTGTTGAATGTGTATGTCATTATATCAGAGAATCTTGGTTTTAATGTCTAATTAGCTGTTTTTTTTTTTTAGATTTGAGAACATAAAGTCAAGAATAGTTAATGTAAAATATGTAAGCACGTTGAGTCAAGTTGCCGAAAATATTATTGGAATACCGTCGAAACTGATGAATATGATTCGTGGTCAATATCGTAAGTTTCATTGCTGAACAAAATTTGACGATAACAAATGTTGCAATGAGAGCAAAATTTCTGAGCGTTGTTGTAGTGTTAAAGTAGTCATGGTGGTTTAAGCGAACGGAATATATTTGTGACCACTCGATACAAAAATAAGAAATCCCTATTCGATCATCCTTTATATTTATTTTGTATTTTAAATACATTCAAAGATCCGACCTAATGACAGTATTGCAACGTCTACAACAAGAATTTCTATCAATTTTTTGTAATTCGTTTAAGTGTTAATATATTCTAATGTCTAATGTGTAAACACGTTATTATTAGTTTTGAATTTAGAAAATTTAAAATAAATATAAGTGAATTTTGATTAGACAATCGAATTTTGTTTTTATAATTTAATTTTGTATACATTTAACATAATTAGAACGTTCTAAGGAATATGTTATATTTACATGCATAGTAAGTTTTATTTGTGGCTATGATCGACGATATTTTATAAAAAATTGTACAATAAAATTAGTTATGCAATCTTCGAAATTGATTATAAGTTGTAGGCACAATATTTTAACTCGCCTATAGGGCAGTAAAAACTTTTTGTAAAAAAAAACGCTTTTCTATTTCTTTTTTATATCAAATTTAAAAGAACAATCGATTCATAAAAAAAAAAAATTTTTTTTAAATTGTACAGGAATTCACAAATAAAATGTTTTATTCACAGTTGCTTCTTATATGATCTTCCTTTTATTTCACTTTAAAATTTTCGCCTCATTTAGGTTTTACAAATTGCGGGCAAGTGAAGTACACGTAATTATTGCGCAATGCAAGCAGTATTATATGAAATTTCGTTAAAAATTTTAGTCAAAATAGATTGAATAATATGATTCTTTCAATACCGCCAATTTCAAAAGCATTCGAATATAAAATAATCGAACACGAACATTTTTTCATTTATCAACATATTGCAACCTAAAGAAAAAATAAAAAATACATGCAACTAGTCCATTCTTAAGTAAATGTGTAATGATCGAAGTATAGTTTTAATAAATATATGAATTATGAATACATAATATAATTAGGATTTCCGACACATTAGCTTGAATTCCGGCTGTTAAGCCGATATTTGATACTTGTATTAAATTTACTTATATATACAAGATGATACACTATTAACAGCACATACTGTTGTCAATCATTTTGGGTGTTTAAATCTACTTAACAGTTATTTAGTTAAACAATTTTGACAGCAAGCTGCTTGAAATTATTTCAATCATTCGGACACCAGTAAATAACATGAAATATTATTAAATTGATATACGCTTTAAACAATAAAAATTACGAATCTATATATTATGATAGAAACAACTGATAGTAAGTAATATAATTTGTCATCTAAATTAATAAAAAAAAAAAAAAAATACAACAATGAATAGAAATTTCTAATCAACAATCTGATATAATATAATGCAATAGTATATGACGTTAATCAGAGACGAAATCTGTTTATTATATCAATTGTACGAGTATATTCTAAGATAAGATAAGTCACAATATTTTTGTTTATCATCAAACAAATCAACAATCTTATAAAAATAAAATAAAATCATCAATTTACATATGTTGACACAATAATATCAGAATTTATATATTATAAAACGGAATTAAACCACATTGGGAGACCAATGGAGTGGCTAGGTGTCATCGAGGGTACTCAACCCATTTATACCTCCAATTATCTTACGTGCATGGAGTTGAATTATCCGCTATTTTTCGCCGATCAATCACATGTTTTACTGTATTTTTGAAACGAATGCAATTTTACGGTTAGCATTTTAAAATACGGCAAACGGGAAAATTAACATCGTAATGCTATCTTGTGCGTCTCATGAGGCGTATATAGATTAAGATGATGATGATGAGATCATATTGCATACAATATATTATATGATGAAATGATCCATAT
>JANSTX010025657.1:0-32733 GCA_027564355.1 Penthetria funebris | reverse complement strand
AAAAAAAAAAAAAAAAAAAAAAAAAAAAAAAAAAACAAAAAAAAAAAAAAAAAAAATAAAAAAAAAAAAAAAAAACACAACAAACAAACAAAATTCATTCATTTTTGCATATATTTATAAAAACAAAAAAAAACATAAAGCAAATTAATATCTTCAAGTTAATTAATAAATGTATAAATAAATATTGAATAAAACATCAAAAAATAATATTAACAATATTAAATAATAATAATAATATTAGTTTATATTATAAAATATTTAGAAAATATATTAAAATAATTAAATGAAAAGAAAAAAACAAAAAAAAAAATAAATGCATTCGATGGTATATTAATATTTAATATTATGTATACTTTATAATGCATTTTAATTATACATATTATACATTATAAATAAAAACGTGTATAGAAAAAAAAAATGGTAAAATAATGATTTTAATTTAGAGGTGACATCCGAAATATACCCACTAGACAACGTCATCATCAGGCATCATCTCGGACCATTACTCGCGATAGCAGCATATAACGTCAACGAACAACCGCCATTGTTCACGATTTCTGGCCAAACGGTTCATCACCACATAAACAAAAATGAATGACTGGGACGAAAACAAACAAAAAAAAAAACTAATAAACTGGCTGCTATTATCGCGTCCAGTTGTTACATTATGGGACCTTATCCATATTTTTGGCATTGCCAAAAATACTGTTAGACAAGCCATAAATTATATTATTAAAGGCATATTCAAAGAATATTGGGGTAGTAAAGTTAAATCATTTGGCACTCGGTCCTTTGGTTGAGAGGTCTATAGAACTTCTTAACATTTTCTAAATCCAATATTAGTATAGATTCAATGGGAAGTGGTGCAAAGAGGAGACCAAAACACACTAGGACATTTAGTGGGGCTGAATCAGAATGAAGAAAACTCGATAATATGTTTCCGGATCAATAACTTACATTTGTAACATTTTCATTCTGCGAACTTTTGAAATTCTTTAGTTAAATAGCTAGGACTCGCAGGGAATTGCATACAGATATAGAGTATAGTACAATCAAATTTACGAACAATAAACCAAAGATTGATGGTTTCTTATATGGTGTACTCAAATACAGTAATTAAAATATTATCAATTTAAATGATTAATTTGTTCATTATTTAATCAAACATTTAATAATGTTGACAAATCATATAGTCTGAAAAATATTACTGGTTATTCCAAGTTTTAAGCCCCAGAAAAATGAACAGTACGTAGAGGGCAATAAAGATATGTTGAACAACTTTAATGATATGATCAATAATAACCGTCATATTTTACTATTTTCATCTTTTTCAAAAGGTTTCTGACATTGAAACAGTAATAATTTTGGTTATTGATTCACAAATGGAATTGTTGAAGAGTTTATTTTATTGGCCGTGCACTGCTGGTATTAAAATTATTGATAAGACAATCAATAATTTTTTTTTTTTTAAATACATTGATAAACCTTGTAATTCATGTATGCTTGGAACATCAACAATGGGATATAGCATCGAATAAAATCAAGAAAGTATATATTGATGAACCTTGTAATTCATGTTATTTCTTTGGAACATCATCATCTGCATGTACTTCTATTTCTTTCAATTCTTTTTATTGTGTATTAATGGTTATAGTAATATATAGGATATTTTTTATTTAGAAAATTGATTTAGTAATGAAAGTATATAGCTGTAACACGTGCACATCTTTAACAAAATAATAGGTGAAAAATTTACCATTATTTTATTGGATAAATAGCTAAACCAAACTTACCATATATTGGACTCCCATCGCAATTATAGCCTTTTCCCAAGATTTTGTTTTTTTTTTGTTATTTTCATACAATATATGAATATGTTGGCGATGCAAAGTATATATACATGTATTCTGAATAGTAGCACTCCTCACTTAGTACCCAATTACAATTTCATTAATGTTTCTCGTCGGTAGCCTTACAATACTCACATTTAATTATTATTAACGGAATAAATATTATTTTCTCTAAAAATATAAAACCATAGACCATAGGTAAACAAATTCTATAGGTGTTTTAAAAAACATTTTAAGAATTATACTCATGCACAAAACAATTGGACACATTTTTGAAAATTCCACCAACAATCAAAAATTAAGTTCAATGAGATTTTCTGCAATTTACAATAATTATGTTTTATGTTAAAATACGAACAAACTCAACATCTCCATAAAAAAAAAACCGTTGTTTCGTAGATGTTTTATATCTTTGATGGAAAAATGTGACTAGAAAAAATTTCAGTAAAGGATAAAATAATGTCTATTAAAAAATTATAAAAACGGCATTTAATTAAAAGAATAATAAATAGAACTAAACAATAATATTTGGTAAGTACTGTTTATTTGAAAGTTATAATTTATATGTTTTATGATATATATATATATATAATAACATAAAAGAAATTAAAATGTACATAACGTTTTGTAAAAAATAGTTACAAATTTCATTTATTACCATCCTCTATAGAGGATGATATTGTTTTTTTATAAAAATAATAAAAAATATTTTTAATTAAAATATGAAATATTTAAATATTCAAAATTTCAAATATTATATTCCAGATCGAACATAGTGTTCCATATATTTTTTTTTTTTTTTTTTTTTAATTGGTCCAATTGTAATTCATGCGTTTTTATAATTTTTTAAGTTAATTTTTTTTTTTTTTGTTTGTCTTTCGGACTGTTTCGTTATTAATTTGATACCAAATTTCATTTCTAAATACAATTCCAATACAATTAAATATTTTTTATATGTTAATTTACATAATTACAAACAAATAAATATATAAATAAAAAAATAAATAAAAAAATAAATAAACAAATAAAAAAATATGGATTTTGATAGAGATTTATTAAGTGTACATAATAATGGACGTTTCGCTTCTTGTTGGCTAGCTGCAACAAATCCAGGACAATTTTTGCTACACTTTAAACGTTCCAAAATATATGAAATTAATATTGAAGAATTATGGTATGTACAACACTATTGTTCTTATGATATAAATAAATATTTTATATAATCTATATTTTCATTAGCAATGGTATATTGGACGTAATTACTAGCAATAATTTGCCTGAAAATTCACATAGATTTTCATTATATCTTTTGGCACAATTAACATATGGAATTGTCTATCTGTACAAACAACAAGTTCAATTTTGTTATGGTTTGTATTTGTTTATTGCATTTTTTTTTTTTTTTTATGTATTTCTAGTGATGCCCAATATAATTGCACAATAATTAATTTTCATATACTTACAGAACAGGTTCAATATCTTCTATGTGCCAGAATTAATTTGACCCATGATTTTTTTTTTAAACCGTAAACATATTTTAATTTATTTAATAATGAAGATATAATAATTAAATAATTTTATGTATTAATTAGCATTGCCAGGAAAAGATATGGTGAAAAGGACTATGCATATGTGCCGAACAATAAAAAATCTAGAACTTCAAAAGAAAACATTGAATCAAATCCGTTTTTATTAGATGAAGAAATATTCAATAGGGTTGAAGTAAGTTTTTTTTTTTTGTTTTTTTTTGGATATATTAAACATTTTAAAATTTTGTTTACTGCATGAAGAATGATGATGTTTCTATGAATAATTTTAACTTTATTTAGGAAATTGATTTGAATGAATTGAATTGCACCAATGTTACAAATAACGATTTAATTACACTACGAGAAAGACCAAAGTTGAATGATGTTGATGAAATGGTAATGTATTTCTTTTATTGTAAAAATTATCTCGTATAATATAATAATAATCTATGTGAGAATATATATTTAAATAGATCAATGAAGGATTTGGTGAAGAGGGACAAACAACAAATATTCCATCATTAATACAATTTAATTTTGTAAATATTCAAAATAATATTGTCAATAATAAACAGAAACCAACAACAGAAAAGGTAAAAATTATAACATTTTAGTCCTTGTTTAAATTAATGTTTTCATTACACATTTATAGACATACTGCCGAAATAGTGGAACTAATAATGGTAAGCGTTTACTAAAATAATAGCTATTAGTTTTTTTTCTATATTTTATTTAGACAGTAAATTTAATTTGAATATACGTAAAACATTTAAATTAGAGTAGCCGACAATTATTTTCTATAATTTTTTTAAACTACTAAATATTTTGCATATTGCATTTTAATTGAAAATTAAAAATAATGAAGACTATTGTCTATGTTATAGGAAATCATAGTGAATTAGATGCTATACGAGATCAATTGAATTATTTTGGTCAAAGTTTGATTAATATGTACGTGTTTCTACAACATAACATTAACACAAAATAAATTTTCTAATAATAAATTTATCATACGTTTATTTTTTTTAGAGCTCAAAATGGAATGTCAGATCAGAATTTAAAACGTACACCAGACAATAGTAATAGAAATGTTCAACAAATTATTACGGATAGGTATGTTGAAAATGTGTACAAAATAATTTTCTTTATTGTTTCATAAACAAGCATATATTAAGAAGATTACTATTTCATTAAAATTTCGGTCCTTCTACTATTCAATCTATTTCTCCACAAGTTTCTGTCTATTGTGTATCATCACTGTGCATTTAATCTCTTCAAGAGTCATTTTAAACAATTGATAACCAAGTATCTTATGCTCCCACCGCGTTTTCTTACATCTTATAATATAATATTTAAAACCGGTTAGTTTCCGTTCTACGCATTATGCGACCGAACCATCTTAATCTACTTTGAGTTACTATATTTGTGATGGAATTAACTTTTAAACTACCTCGAATATAGTTGTTTTTAATTTTGTCCTTCAATGTTACACCGGATGACCATCTCAATTGTGTGAAGTTTCTACATATGATCTCTTTTTACAGCCCAACATTCAGAATCGTAATTCATTGCTAGTCGAATAACAGTTTCATACACCTTTCTCTTTATCTTTGGTGGTATTTTTCGATCGCCATAAAACTCCAAACACTGATCTCCGCTTGATCCAAACCGCACTTTATTCAATGTTGAATATCTTCATCGCTTGTTTTGATAAGTGATTACAAATATTTGAACTTTTCAGTAACGGGTAGTGGATGACCATTCAATATGATCGTATCTACCATTAATTGGAAAATACATGTACTCTGTTTTTAAACTGATACATAGTCCGTTAGCCTCCAATACCGAATTTCACAAATTTATTTTGAATTCCACGTCAATTTGATTCTCACTTATTAACACTATGTCATCTGCAAATAACATAGTTCATGGAAGAGAACCATGTAGAGAGAGAGATGTCATCTAAATCAACTGTCTTATTTCGCTTCATCCTTTTCACAACACCATTTTCGACTTTCAGTTGCGTAACCGCATTGACTGACCCCAAAATAGGATTTGTTTCCGAAATCTGCTGATGAGGATATTCTTCACTCAACAGCTGATTAAAGTATTGCTTCTACCTATTGTTTACTTCTCTGTCAGTAATTAAAACATTTCCACTCTCATCTTTTATGGATTTGATAGAATGTCTGTCTTTGCCTACAGCATTTCTTTGTGCAGCAATTATGTAAATATCTCGTTTTGAGCGACTCATGACGCTCATATAGCTGATTTGTGACTCTAGATTTGGCAAATAATCTACAGTCCTTCTTGCTTCCCGTTTTCCCAATTTATACATTTCTAAACCGTCACTGGAGTAAGTTCTTTGTCAAGTTTTCTATCTCGTGATAGTTTTCTGAAATGCACCTTGGTGATGGGGATATCACACCGCCAAGGTTCTTTTCCAATATACATAGAACCTTTTGGCATACCAAGGTATTGTTTTGACTTCTCTTTGCAAAGTATTTCAAAGTCCACATAACGTAAAGTATGTAGAAAGCGTTGTTATAATACTGTAGTCATTTCATACATGTAACTTAAACCACTTTGTTTTTTCAATGTCGTGCCGGTTTCTTTTTAAATGTTTCTTTTAGAACAATTTTTGCTACTAGCAATCTATGCTGTGAAGTAGGAGGCTCATCACGTATCATTTTGCAGTCTTTAAAATATTTCAAATTGAGTCACATATTATAAAATCAATGTGAGATGACATAATCAACCTGGTTTCAGTTAATGTAAGATCCGATTCTAGATGTTCCCAACATTACAATTTTTGTGAATTCATCGGATACTATTTGCGGAGCTGCTATCATATTTCAAGATATTATCCGATCGTTTATTCTATCTACAGACACCGTTTTTTAGAGTATTCACCGTTATAATAAAGCTTATAGCCATATTTGGCCTTGGACCCCTTCCATTTAGTTCCCTGTATAGAAGGTACTTCATTAAAATTTATTTATATTTGCATTAAAGGACTTATTATAGTATTAGAAATTTAAACCAAATATTATCAATTTCAATCGATTATGGAATTCTCAGTGAATATTCTGTATTCTATAATTTATTTAAATTTTGTTTATTTTAGAACAAATCCAGAATCAATTAATAGTTGTAATCACCAAATTATAACATCAACTCCTATTAATTGCGGTTCATCCTCAATAATGTTAAGCCATCAAAATAGTACAGAACAAGAAAATGTATATAATCAAGTGAATTGCAATACATCAATACTACCAGAATTGGGAGTAATTTCAATGGATATATGCAGCAATAATAATAATATCACTGACAATATTAATAATATTATTGCAGTTGAAACATCATCATCACTGCCACCAGCACCGCCACAAAAACAACAACAACCATCAAGATTAACCCAAACTCTAAAAACTAATATGCATTTAAATCAATTAATTGATGATGAAATTAAAAATAAAAATTTATATACAAATAGAATAAAACGTCGTAAACTCAATTATAATCGTATTGATACTGAAATTGAATTAAGCGATGCAGAATTGTTTCGACAAACTATAACAAATACAAATAATATTTTTACAGATGAAATTTTATCACAAATTAAAATTAATATTTTTAAAGAAAAGGAAAAATTGATGTTCACAATGCCAGCCTATTATTTATTAACACATTTACAATTTACACAAACAATGCCATCAATTTCATTGAAATTATTAAATGAATTCAAAAGGCAATGTAAAATTAAAATTAATAATAATAATATTGATCATAATATTTTACGTACTATTCTTGATCAAGAATTATTATTTGATGATAGTGTTTCAATTGAAATACCATTGACTGGTAATAGAAATACGAATTTTAATGAAATACAATTAAACATTATAAATAATAATAATAATAATAATAATAGTGAAAGTATAAATCCACAACATATTGAAATGCTCACAGAAATGTAAATAGTTTTTGTATTTTATTTTGTGGCAAATTCAAATAATTAAATTTAATTCTTTTTTTTTCAGGCCCAATAAACAACAGACAATTATTTTAAATGATATTGACAAATTGATTGAATCCCGAACAGATTGCATAAATAGCAGCGAAATTCGGTAAATAATATTTTATGTTTTATATAAGTAATAAAATCTGGTAGATGTTGAATATGAAGTGACCGGCTAATATCCAGTTTTTGCTCAATCTATGTTTATATCTTCATGTAGTACCATGCAGATCACATGATCCGTTCAGTTCCACAAAATTAGGTTCTAATGTCTTTTTGTTTTTTCATGTTATATCATTTACTGCATTCTAAACGAACAATGTCCAATCAGAAGTTCTATTATGATTCATTTACAATTCAGTCATATTAAAAGCGATTTGATCATTATTGTATTTTTCATGTTTCTCCTGAAAATAGAACCTATTTATAGTATTTTGTGCCATGATTATACAACATCTTTACGTTTTTTTTGTTGCCTTTGCCTACTCATTTTGTCTTGTGTAAAATGTCAGTACTCAAACCACGGTAAAGTTTTTACTGTACAAATGCAACATTTACATTTTTAGTAACGTTCTGCCAGTTCCGTTGTGCCTACTACCCTATAATGTCAAATAAATGCATTCTTTGAAGATTTTTTTTTTTTTTTTTTAAATATATTTATTTTGTATTTGGTATGTAATACTAAAGTTATTGTTTTGAAATATAGACAATACGAAATGCATTCATTTCGTTCGTACTTTACGTTATGTATGCAAGTTTGTCTAATTTCGTAGTTCAGTTTACTGTCTAAAATCACACCAAAAATATAGTTCACCTCAGATTAGATCTGTTAATTGTCTATATTTGTAAGTAAAGTCAAATCTCACATACATTTCCTAAATGATTTTCTTTTCCAAGTTATATGTTGATGTCACATCACAATTGCTTCCATAAAATAACTGCAATGATTATATTAAATTAATTTTTAAAATGTTAATAACAATGTTAATGTTTCCATTTTTATTGTAGAGAACAATGGGGTAATAAAGGCTTATTAAAAAGATTATTTAATTTATGGGACGAAGCTATACATCCTATTAATATGGAAAAATTATGCGAATCAACAAAACGACGTAAATGTGCAGCACTGGCTTTTGCATCAATTTTAGGTATTTATCATAATTTTGTTTTGTTTTTTTTTTATAGATAATTTAAATATGTAATGAGATCACAATTGTTTAATATATTCGACTCTCAAATACGTTATATATCTTTGACAAATTGTTGAATGTATTATTTAAAAGCATTAGAATGAACATAATTCAATTATTGTATATGTTATGTTGAGATACATTGTGTCTATTCTTATCCTGTACAAAATCGTAATTTCAATAGCATATTTACAACAGTCACTTTTTCTGTCTTCAACAGTTTCAAATGAAATTCGTCTGCAACAAAAGTTCTCCATAAGAGTGGAGAAATAATCCCTAGAGATAAATTGTACATTTCTTGCGATAAATTTCTATTGTGGACCTTGGAGGCGGGACTTTACGTCGTGAGAACTTCCCTTGAACATTAAAGTAATAAGGGTTATAGTGCAATATTTTCAGAAAAATGTCTATTACACGTTTCTTATTACATGGTCTACATAAAAGGTTTAATAGTTCATACATTTAGTTTATCAATTGGAAAAATCATTTTTGTTATTTAATTTTGTAGAGTTGTGGGTCTTTGTGTTTTCATATTCTGTACGCAATCCCTTGCATTGAATAACTCATATATCCTCGTACCTTTGAAATTCGCAATTTATCCGAAATTTTACTTTTATCACTTGCATATGTGTTGTGTTCCGTTTCTCCAACAAAGTCGGACGGTAGTATTTAACGTGTTGTCAAACAGAGATTTCTCTGCGGATGCATACCAGTTACGCATTGTAAGCTATTGATGGTGAAAAAATCAATAAATTTCTTAACCTGTTTCGCGTCACATACGATTATGAATTGCTTATTATTATATGATGTTTGCATCATTGAATAATCTACATCTTTATCCAGCAGGTTGACATGTGTCATATGGAATATTTAGGACAATTGTTTACAATATCAATAGTAATTAAAATAAATAAACGTGATATATTAATAATATCTTTCTTTTTCTTTTTTTTTTTTTCAGATCTTTCATCACAAAAAGTTAATTTATTGAAAATTCAGAAAACAGAAAGTACAAATGAAATTTATCATATCGATAAAAGTGATAAGTTAATCAATCAACTACAAATTTAATTGAATTAATTTTGTTATTTATATATTTTATTTTATATTCTTTCCTTATTTATAATTTTTGTAATTTCGATACAAAACTACTGATTAAAAGGTTGACAGTGGGTGATTAGTTTTTAAATTGTTCAAAATATTAATTGTAAATATATACCTTTTTTTATATCTACAGCAATGTCATTTTATTTATAAAATATGCTCTTCAATTTTTAATTTTTCATAACCAAAACAAAACAAAAAGCAACGTTTTGTTAATAAATTACAATCGAAAAAAAATAAAACATTCTCTATTTCTATTTTTTCGTAAAAAAAATCTTTAACCGTTTTCAAGATATTTCGATTTTTGTGTAAACAAAGATGTTCTTACGGTTATGACGTCCTGTTACAAATCCCATAAATTAGATAAAAGCAATTTTTGGCTAAACGCAATTAATATTCAAAATAAAACAGATTGAGAACCAGCGTTAAATACACTCTTGTATTTTTTACGCATTTTTGAATTTCTGTATCAGGAGAACATGATTATCAGGAGGTCATTTTTTCCACAAAAATTGAAATATCTCCTGAACGCCTGTAGATAGTGGTGTGGCGTTAAAGAAAGAAAGTTGCGTACGCAACTAATGCATATTCTTAGCATACTTCTGATTTCCTAACGCAATGATTTATGTGCAAAAACTGAAGATAGTGCTCTATTATTGTGTTTTCAGAATCTTTGATATGTTCATAACTTGCACGGCAACTGACTGCATCTATGCTCCGTAGATAGTAAAGCTGTATCTTTAACCGTTTTCAAGATATTTCGATTTTTGTGTGAACAAAAATGTTCTAGCGGTTATGACGTCCTGTTACAAATCCCATAAATTAGATAAAAGCAATTTTTGGCTAAACGCAAATAATATTCAAAATAAAAAAGATTGAGAACCAGCGTTAAATACACTCTTGTATTTTTTACGCATTTTTGAATTTCTGTATCAGGAGAACATGATTATCAGGAGGTCATTTTTTCCACAAAAATTGAAATATCTCCTGAACGCCTGTAGATAGTGGTGTGGCGTTAAAGAAAGAAAGTTGCGTACGCAACTAATGCATATTCTTAGCATACTTCTGATTTCCTAACGCAATGATTTATGTGCAAAAACTGAAGATAGTGCTCTATTATTGTGTTTTCAGAATCTTTGATATGTTCATAACTTGCACGGCAACTGACTGCATCTATGCTCCGTAGATAGTAAAGCTGTATCTTTAACCGTTTTCAAGATATTTCGATTTTTGTGTGAACAAAAATGTTCTAGCGGTTATGACGTCCTGTTACAAATCCCATAAATTAGATAAAAGCAATTTTTGGCTAAACGCAAATAATATTCAAAATAAAACAGAATGAGAACCAGTGTTATTTTATTCATACGGCAAAGAGTGTATGTAACAGGATTTGACACATTACAATAGTGATACATATAAAAGTAGTCATTCTTTTCAGTAAACGTGTATAAAATACCCTTGTATTTTATAACACAACGACACTAATTATATTGAATTTATGTTCACGTTATGTTAATAACGTGTAAGATCACGAATTTGATATTCTCGCATGCTATTTTTACAAATATGATATATATAAATCACATTTTATTGTTGATTATAGAAAAACTAATATACATTATATAACTTTTCTTAACTATTTCTATTATAATTTATATATAAATATACATTTGTTTATATTATTTATATTAATTTAAATACCAATAGTTTGAGCTAAACCAGCATATATGTGTAATGTTAAAAAACCCATACTTGATGTAACGAAAGCCTTTAATGCTAATGTTAACCATGGACCAGTTGAAATGATACGTAAAATACCCTCCAACCATAATGCTTTATATGTTATTGCAATTAATAATATTGTTACAATTGGTACAAATTTTTTATTCAAATCATGTCTCGTAAATAACCATAATAATGTAGATGTTGTTAAATGTTGAATCTATTGATATAAACATAAGAAACAAACAAACATTAAAAACAAACATTAAAAACAAAATTAACCATCTAAATAAATATAAAAAAAAATTACCAAAGAAATATTTGATTCTAAACATTTTTGTATATATAACCAACTAAATTCAGCTCCTCTTGCACCAACCCAAAGCATTAAACCTCTTGATAAAATAACTTCTGCTGTTGCCCATCCAATACCGGCTGTTATTAATTTACTATGTCCTTTACCAGGTATTCGAGATAATACAACTGCCATTCCCAATAAATCAGCAATGTCAACACTACATTTTAGGAATTCCTAAAAAAATAACAAAAAAAAAAAAAAAAAACAATAAAAAAATTTGAACTGAGAATATCTATTTAGTTAATATGTGCATTGTCGTCCGTTGTTATTTACCGCAAATACACTAAATTCCGTACCATATGATGGTGTAGTTTCTGTGTCTGGAAAAAATGTTGCAAGTACTAACATTTTACATAATTGTGTAAATATGTAAATGCCACCGGCTTGTATACATTTCCAAAATGCACCATATTCGGATCTGAGAACATAGAAAATTATAATATAGTCAATTTTATATAAGTAATTATATCAATTGTATTAGTGTTTAATAGGACCATCACAATATTGAGATTGGTAGCGCTTATCCGCAAAAAAATGTGATTTACCATTACTGAAATTACTCATATCGTCTGTACGTGTAACCCCATTATAAATTATCAATAAACTTTGTTCAAGCCACACTTGACATTATCAATTATCGATTTGTTAATCATTCATCCAAGGATGCATTTTGTGGTCAAGCATCATATAATTGGTCACAATATACATAATTGTCAGCAACAGATGTTTGTTTCAGAAGCGAGCGTGTACATTTTTACATTATGTATTACCTCACCCCTAAATAAGCTCTTGCTTGATCATAAATTTTTCTTCTACGTAAATACACCAATTGAAGATGAATCATATTATTATATAATTACAATTATAGGTGTTTTATAGACGCATATTTAAAATTTAGTGATTTATTTATGACATCTATGTGCTTGCTTTAAGTTCTCTTCAGCCCTTACAATTCTACTGCAGATACCAACTATTAAAGTCTGTTTTTCAGCATTATTATATGGATTGGGTAGTGATACTAGTCCATAATATATATAGTCATCAGCACTATTAAACAGAGCTATTCTTCTTCGTATCCATAAACTTGAAAAGCAATACCAACTACTTGGTTATGAATAAATATTTGGCAAATTTAGTAATTTATTGTATAAATTGATATATGGGGAAAACATGACCATGAATTGAACTATTGTACTTTTGTATTTTATTCTTGATTTTGGCACATGTAACCCAAACAAAAACGAATAGATACAGAACGATCAACTACGTGTGTAACATGAAGTTCAGATTGGTGTCCTATGTTTCCTTGTGAAATAATTGTGTTCATTTAGATTATACCATAGGTAATGAGGTACGTAAATTTGAAATTACCAAAGATTATGTTACTAAAGATTTCAACTCCATACCCTAAGTAATATGTTCATCGAGGAACAAATTTTCATGAGAATACATGATCACCGAAATTTAATGAATATAAAATTAAAAACAAATAAATAATATCTTCTGATGACTCCTTGGCCTAAATCTTAGAAAATTCTAACCATAGTTCTTCAAACACTTCACAAATAGCTTTTAATTTAAATTTGATTAATATTTTTATTTTTTTATATAAATATTTTATAACTTACAATCCAGAATATTTATATGTTAAATAATATGGCACATATATTAATGCTATACAATTTCCAAAATGATATAAAGTCATTTTAAATTTATTTTATTTAATAAAATATGAAAAAAGTGGAAAATTATTTGATTTCATTTAACATAAATATGGGTATGACTTATGGTGGGTATTCGTAAAATTACATAAAACCATTATGTAAAGACATTAATTTCGCCAATTCGCCTAACTTTTAATTATTAAAAATATACGTATTATACACCGCAATTATAAAATGCATTTAATTTATAAATATTAATATTGCAATTATTTTATGTATTCAATAAAAATAAAATTCAATAAATAAAGTTATTATACATTAAATTAGACTTTGCATTAGAAAATACACTAGGCGAACATCGTTCACATTCTTTGACACATCCCAAATGCAAAACAATAAAAAAAAAAAAGTTGTATATGTGTCACGTCATTGGTTTTTTTTTATATTAAATAAATTTTCCAATAATTTATTTGTAAAATATACGTTTGTTGTTAATCATTCATTATAAATTTTTTAATAATTATAAAAAATAAATAAAATTAAATATTCTATAAGTGTTATTATTTTTAAAATTCCTAATCAAATTGCTTGACATAGTTTCAAAAAGTAAAAATTTTAATAGCATACAAAAAAGTGAAAGTAAAAAATGGTGCTTGTCTTCTTTTAAAGAATCATCAAAATTGCTATAGTCAGTCAATTAGTTATTAGAGATAATTTTGTTTTTGTTTCTATTGTTTTTATTTATGTAAGCTATTAAATGTTTGCTTGATTATGAAATGCCAGCTAGGCGTCGCATTACCGGCTCAGAGTCGGACGATAATTTTTCAATTGTTATAGACACTGAAAATCAAATTGAGGAAAAAGAAAAATATCCAATTAAATCTAAGTGGAATTTAAATTTAACAAATTTCATACAAACAGCAACACAATATACACAATCTCATTTACAACCATTGCAACAGCAATATCAATTGTATCAGCAACAACAGCAACAGCAGCCACAATCATTACCAACATCAACATTGTCACAAGGCGGTCAAACAAACTGGGAAGAACAAACAGCCATTGAGAATAATCATTTTGAAGATATTGATTGTGTTACAGAAGAATTAGTTGTAATGACTGCAAAGTAAGAATACATTTCTATTAAATTAATTTAATTTTTTTTTTTGTTGTATTTAATGGAGAAAAAGCTATATTACTATTTAGCATTGTATCACTGAAAATCAGGAACATTTTCACATTTAATAATACAATAAATTTGATGATTTTTGTAATCTAATGATCATTATACCCTAAGTACCACTAATCATATTAGACAACATTAAACATTAAATAAAAATAATTATTTTATTGTACAGAGATAGAACTGGAGAATTTTCAAATGCAATTCGTTCATTGCAAGGACGAAATGTTGCACGTGCTGTAAATATTAAAGATCCACGTAAAGCAACACAATTGCAAAGTTATGGTGAATTTATGATAATTGCAAAACATATTGGAAAGAATATTGCCAGTACATATTCAAAATTAGAAAAGTTAACTTTGTGTAAGTGACTAATAAAAATTACAATTTAATAAAAACAAAAAAAAAAAAAAAAACATATTATTATTTAAGATAATTAGATAATTAGATCATAAAATAGAAGATAACAAACTTATACTATGATTTTGAAGAACACATAGTCACTCTACTTGAGAACAAACTTAATCGATTAATATTTTAAAATTGATCAACCAGGGGCGGTCACCGAAAACAAGATCACAAAAATTTACGGTATTAATGCTTTGTTTGTGGAATTGATGAATGAATATCTCTCCAACAAATGTAAATTGACACACCACATTCTGTACTGTACTAATAAAATGTGTAATCGATCATCTACATATTTCACTCTGTATATTAGAAAAAAATTCAGTTTTTCTCGAAAGATATGTGTTTTGGAAATGGCAAATTAACATCTTAATGCTCCTGTCATATTTGCGTTGTTAAGGCGTAAATGTTATGACGATAATTTGATTTAGCCATCTCATCTTTCAGTATAGAATTATAGAATAATTAAATTTATTTTTTTCTTTTTTTTTTTTGTTTATTTTCTTTTTTCTTTAATTTTCTAGTGGCAAAACGGAAATCACTTTTTGACGATCGACCTATTGAAATACAAGAATTAACTTATATAATAAAAGGTGATTTAAATTCATTAAATCAACAAATTGCTCGTCTTCAAGAAATATCAAAAACACAACGTAAAACAACAAATGGTAAACATTTATTATCGCATTCATCAAATATGGTGTTGGCATTACAAGCCAAATTGGCCAATATGAGTACTGATTTTAAACAAATATTAGAAGTTAGAACGGAAAATTTGAAACAGCAAAAAACTCGACGTGATCAAGTAAGTCAAACAAATAAACAAATATAAAAACATAAAGTTTTTAATTTTTTTTGTTTTATTTTCAGTTTAGCCAAGGACCAATAGCCAGTAATTTACCACCATCAACAATGCGTGGTTCACAACAAGGTAGCCTCTTATTATCTGAACAAGATCAAATAAGTATTGATTTTAGTCAAACACAACCATTATTACCATCATCATCATCGACAAATGATTCATATAATAATAATAATAATAATAATAATTATCAACAACCACGCCAATCACAACAATATCAACAGGCATCAATGCAAACACAACAAATGATAATGTACGATGAATCGGATCAATATGTGCAGCAACGTGCTGAAACAATGCAAAATATTGAAAGTACAATTGTTGAATTAGGTGGCATATTTCAACAACTTGCCCATATGGTTAAGGAACAGGAAGAAATGGTCGAACGTATTGATACAAATGTTCAAGATGCTGAATTAAATATTGAGGCGGCTCATTCAGAAATTTTACGTTACTTTCAATCGGTCACTAAAAATCGTTGGCTTATGATTAAAATATTTGGTGTTCTAATATTTTTCTTTATATTTTTTGTTATATTTCTGGCATAAAATTTTTTGTTCTGTTTTTTTTTGGTTTTTGTTTAGAGGGGTAGATAAATAAATTTGTGTTATCGAATATTTATTAATTTGAGAATTATTTCTTTGTCTTTTATTTTATTTGACAAGAAAGAAAGAAATATGATTATACTCGAGAAAAATAGGATCAGAAAATAGACACAAATATTAAAATATACAATATGCCTTTTTATTATTTATGTAATTATGTAATTTTAATGAAAATATATAATAAATAATTATGAAATTTCAAAAAATATATTTGATAATGGAATAATGAAAAATATTCTCTAGTGGTCAAAGTGAACATATCTTGAGAATCGTTAAAGACAATTGATTGAACACGTGAAAATAGGTTATAACTTTAAAACATATTTAATTAATTTATCGTACATCATCATCATCATTATTATATTAGAGTGAACATCACTTAAGTACATGTGATGGTCTTTAGTGTATGCTTGCAATAGATATTAACTAGACATTACATCTAAAGTATTGCAACTAGAATATTTCGGTATATTTTATAGTGTTCTTTTAACTTTTATCTACACACTTAGTTATTAATTGTTATAGTAATATTGCTATCCCAAATTAAACAATTTATATTATATAGTAGACCAGATACTTTTGTTTTTCCTCACAACTAATTTAACATTGGCATTTTACATAAAACTATAAATAAAAAAGATAATAATATTTACCACTCTCGCAAATAAAAAATGAAAAAAAATAAACTAGGCATAAATTTATTTTCTTGTTGGTGGTGGTTCATCGTCACTACTACTGCTACTGCTGCTACTACTGCTACTACTACTCTCTTCGCCACCTTTTCCAACAATTTTACGTTCTGGAATTTTATATGGGAATTGTTTGCCATCTTTTTCCAATCCATCTTTAATTCGCATTAATGCAGTACGATTTATATTTTCTAAACAAACATCTTTTATCGATTCTTCAATACATTTCAATCCCTTATCGTATTGTTCATTGGCTGCTTGAATATCAATAAGACAACTGTATGCAATACCGATAGCACCTTCTGTAACTTTTGCACCTTTCAATAAATCTATTAGTCTCACAATTAATTTTTCATCTTTATTTTCACGTGAAACTTGGATAATTTTCTGGAACATTAATCTTGGCATATCCACTAAATGTTGTTTCCAAATTCTTTCGTATGCCACTGTATTGTCATTGATAAAATGATGTATCCATAAAGCATTCATTGGTGATAGAATTTTTTTATTTGCATATTTCTCAGCAATATTTTCAACTAAAAATAATGTTAAGAGAAATTTATTAAATATTTGCGTAATTTTATTCGATTATTTCCATTAATTTTATGTCTAATATCGCATAGGGTGGCATTATGATGTTAATTTATCATTTGACAGATCGTGCACAGATCACATAAACACGTTAAAAATTATAGTCAAACAAGCAAGCGTTTGAGAGTCCTAATCTTGTTACGATGTGGACAATTCTTGAAAGATATGGAATACCGTCCAAATCTATGAACATGGTCTTTATCGTGACTGACAATGCTATATCTTAAAAAGGTAAGCTTGGTGATGGATCTGATGTACATATGGATGTTAGTTAAGCAGAGATGTATTTTGAATTATGACAAAGGTGAACAACAAAATGATATGAAATGTGATTCAACAAATTGACTTGAAGATCTTGTCTTTACCGACGACATATACTTATTGGCACAAACATTGACGGATATGCGGCCGAAAATGGAGCGTCTAATGAACGTACAAGGATGTCTACACATAAATGTTGTCAAAGACGAACTAAATTATGATTGTTTCATTGATGGCATGCCATCTTGTAGTCGATTCTACAATGAATGAGGTAGAAACAAACATCTTTAAATATTTTGTGACAAAAGATAAGATGCGGAAAAAGATGTGGAATCACACATACAAAAGGGAGCGGCATGTACTGGCAAAAGCAAAGCGGGAATCCTCGGGGGGGCTGTAGACCTGGTCGACCAAAAATAACGTGGCGGAGAATTGTGATTAAAGAGGCTGGTATTAGAGGTTAGACATTGTAAACAATGGCGATTGTTTGTTGATGTCCTATGCTCCCGCGGCACGGATGGAAGGTTGAAATGATGATGATGATCAATGATGATATACAAAAAATACTCACATTTATCACACAATTCTGGATGTCTTTCTAATACACCGATAACACCACCTCTTGGAAATTTATCATTAACATCCATTAATTCAGCATCTGTTTTAGCATTATCAATTAAATGCTCAAGTTTCTGCAAATATTGTTCACATTTGCCAGCTTCAATGTATGCATGACACAAACGATTATCAAATGAAACCATTTTTTTCGTTTCATTATTTAAATACGGTTCGATTTGTTCGAGTGTTGTTATATCTCCAGCTATTGCTACTTTATTGAAATAATATTTAAAAATTCTTATCACTGGATATGCATTTCTACTTAACATTTCCAAAATAGTCTTTGTAGCCTCCTGTAATCTCTGAGTATTTACCAATAATTCAATAAATACCGATTGATCTGTTATACTTAGCTTATCAGATGATGATAATTTTGATTTTAAGATAATTGCTTTATCAATATCTTTTGATTTTAATGCCTTTCTAAATGCACTGTGCTGTTCTGATATATTATCTACTATATTTGATTTTGTTTGTTGTACTTTTTTTTGTTGAAGTTTATCTGATTTTGTTTGTTGCTTTATTTGTTGATCTTGTTGCTTATCAATGTGTGTAACCTCCTCATTAATAATAACATCTGATGGTATACTAAATGGTACAATCATATTACTTGATTTTAATAATCCACCAAGTTTTATTAGAAATTCATCTGTTGGTGCAATATTTTCTTCTTGCATTTTTGTCCATAAACCTAATCCTTTTTCCGGTTGATTATCTTTACAATATGTTAACAATAAATTATAATAAATTTCACTGCGATCAATAAGATTTAAATCTTTGGTTACTTCAATTAGACCTTCCAATGAATTAACCATACCTTCATTACGATAACGTTGACAAGCCGTACTTATACGTTGTTGACGACTACGTAAACCAGGTGTTTCTAAAATTTTCCGTGCTTGACGTATACGTCCACATTCAACAAATGAAAATACTAAATCATATAAACTATTTACTTCACCATGTATAACTGTACTTAAATCAGTTAAACGTTGCAAATTGGTTGCATCTTCCATTTGAATTAATTTACATGCCAAATCATTTTTCCACGGTGTTGCCTTGTATTTATTACAAATCTCTTCAAATTTATCAACGGCTTTTGTTAAATTATTATTTACAATATGTACTTTAACCAATGGACCCAATAAAACATTATTTGGTTCAATATAACTATGTTTTACCAAGTTATCGAATATTAAATTTAAATCATTTTCATTGCCAGTTTCAGCAATGGAATTCAATAGACGCCAACATGTTGTTGTATAATTGAAATTGACTTCATAGATTTTATTTTCATCCCTTTTATTTGATTCCAAGAATTTTACTGAAAAATATAAAAAAAAAAAAACAATTGAAATCAATAAAAAATGTAAGGGTAAAGGCATTACGATATTCTTTGTATCGTTTCCAATATACACAAAATATCAAATCATTATCATTGAAATTTACCAACAGGAAAACATAGGATCAATTATAATTATCTAGTTGTACATTTCAATATTTCAGTAACATGGAGTCGACAAGCACGACAATGATATTAATTTGCCACCGGTACGTCGATCACCATATATATCTACATTGACGTGTGATCGACGCTAAAATATAGTGTATCAACTTACCGGTGACAAAGTAATTATTAATTGTCCTTATATATTGTGTAAATCATAACTTACTACAGTTGTACTTGTTTAACATGGAATTATGAAAAAGTAAATACTGTGTAGATTCACAGGGATCAATAAATTAATAAACATAGTTTTGAATTCGTTTTACCAATTAAAATGTATCTATTGAATAAAGCAATAAAACAAAACAAAAAAAAAAAACAACAAATACTTACTTGCTTCATCCACCTGTCCTTTTAAAACAAATAACGATACAATTTTTATCGTTTTTAAATCGTCCAATGCAAAATTATTATCGGCTGCTTTTAATTGTTTATAAATTTCTAGCGCTTTTTCAATATTTTCATGATGACAATAGAGATCGACTAGTTGTGCATAAACACCAATTGTTAATGCATATCCTTCACCTTTAAGACGTTCAATAATTTCTTCAGTTTTTTCTAGATTTTTCTCTTTAAAACAGGTCGATAATAGAATACGTTTTAATCCCTTAACATTTTCTCCTTTTGCACTTTGCCTTTCAATCAATTGTTCCAATTGGTTTATATTTAAATCGCTATATGATAGTGCACGTCCTGGTTGTGTTTTTTCCAATTGTATTGGTACTAAATCACCACTTGCTAATTTACCTAATAGTGTTGATATTTCTGTGGTTAATTCGGAACCTAATCGTTCTTGAATTTTTTCAGCATGATAATTTGAAATAGTTAATCCATGTTTAACAAATGCATTTAAAATACGTTCCAAATTTTTAACACGATCCTTTCGAAATTGGATAACTGCATCAAAAACAATAAGACCTAATACATCGGCTTGATTATGTAATTGATTAATATCCATGTCACCATCAATTTGTTCACTTAAATCGGTTGGATCATCTTCTTGCTGTTGTTGTTGCTGTTTCTCTTGTGACCTAAGTGTATCAAATTTTGGTAAACAATCATAAATTTGACGTACAATTCTAACATAATTATCAAAATCATTTGTTTTTATTAGTGTTGCAATTAATGAACGTCTAAATAAGCCCGGTTGATAATAAACATCGTAAGCGGTTATAATGTCGGCTGCCTCTTTCATATTACCATTCAATAATAGATTATATATAACCGATGTACAAGCTGTTGAAAATGATATACCAGTAGATTTTAATAATACTATAATTTTATCATTATTTTTTTCCTTTAAATTTGGTAAAACATATTCACGTAGTGTCTCACCATTTGGTGTTATATTAAATTCTGTTTGCATTTGTTTCAATATCTCTAATAATGCATTTGTTCCATTTTTTGCTTGTGAACATAATAATGGCCAAAAATAATGTTGTCGTATGGGAAAGCCATTTTTTTTTAATTCTTTTAAAAAATCAATACCCATATCAAGATGACCAGATGATAAACCACATTCAACAGCAATTAATAATGCTCGTGGATTTAAATCTTCATCTTGTAATGTTTTACAAATTGCAATTATATTTTCAATGGGACATTTGGCCTTTACCAATTGTTTTATAAAGAAACCACCTGATTCCATTAGATCACCATTTTTTGAACTACGTGGTAATGTTTTTAAGATTTTAAATGCAATATCTGAATGTCCTTTATTTGTTAAACGTAATATTAAATTAATTGCATCATGATTATAACCGATAATTTTACGTAAACGTTCAATTAACTGATCAACTTTATCGCCATGACCATTTATTGTTAATGCATAAATAACATCTAATATATCTTTGTCCAATATATAAATTTCATCTTCATCACAGTTTTTCAATGTCGACAATATTGTATCAATATCGCCAATTTTTGCATAACCACATAATAATGTAGTATATGTATCTGCACTAGGTTCTAAACCCGCTTGTTTCATAACTGCTAATATACCAACAGCTGATTCCATATCACTGAAATTGAAGAAAAAATTAAAATTAAAATTAAACATTTTTAATTACATTATAAAAAACATGTATCAAATTTATGTTACTCGGTTTGTGAATGTCCCATAATAAGTGCATTGAATACATGTTCATTAACAGGTAATTGTTTATCTTTCATAAATTCAAGTATTCGTGTTGCACCTTCAATATCACCATCTTGACAATATCTTGATATTAAACGTTGATACGTAACACTATTTTATGTAAAAAAAAAAAAACGAAAATAAATATAAATTAAATTAAAGTAAAACCAAAATTCAAAACTAAAACGTAGAATACCAACCGATTTGGTTCAACACCTTTTGCTTCTAAATCGGCCAGAAATTCTGTTGGTAAAAATGGATGTTCATTCTCTAAATAGACTCTTAATAATGCATTATAATGTGAAATATCCATTGGTACATTTAATTTATTTAAAGTACGCCATATTTCTTGCACAAGTGTCGTTCTAATTTCTGGCAATTCTTCAGGAACTAAATTACCTACAAAATGAAAAGCCACATAAAATTAAAAAAAAGTTTTAAGAAGCACATTGAATGATTTAAATTATTTTATCTTACCACAACATCTTATAACTAATAATGATTGTGAACTAGTTGCTGAACGTTGTAGACGAATTTCGTCCAATATCTCTTCGATGTCACGCCGTGTTATACGACCAGCACGTCTCACATCTTGATCTAATCGCTTTAATGAACGTTCTAAATTTTGTTCCGTGTTTGGAATGGTTGTGGAAAAACCTCTGAAATATTATTTTTCATTTATTTTACTACTTATTTTCTTACAAATATATCATCACATACATTAATCTCTTAAAGTTGATTATTATATAGCATCAAAAAACCAAAAAAACATTCAGTTGATCGGTTAAGTATTTCTCGTAGAGTGCGGATTGTCAATCAACAACTATCTTATTTGTTTGTGTGATGTTTATTTTCTAAGTGGACAAACACGGACACCAATATTTTTTAGAGAAGGGAACACATGCCATTGAGTTGACATAAACTGTGTGTGCGTGCGGTGGTACCGTGGTAAGTGGCATTTAAATATAGGTTAAAAGCCCTCAATATATTAATTTGCAACTTCATTTACCAATCCATTCTTTAATACAATTATTAATAATTAAGGTAATGGAGTGACCTAATAACATCTAGGTTACTTAACTCATTTAAAGTAATAACATCTAGCTTACTTAACTCATCTTTACCTCCAAGTGTAGTAACCGCTAACTTAACTACAAGATATATTGAATTTATGGGGCTAAAGACAGGGTATCTTACTTGTCTCACTTGTCGACTTGGTAGAAAGCATCTTACCAGCAAAGTAGTTAGTTGAGACTAGTTATGCACCACTCTACAAAATTATTAAATTGTGGAAGCGAGCAAATAAAACTCCTATATTTTTTATTTGAAACCCCTAATTTATGGTTGTTTTGGTTGACATTTCATGTTACTTTCATATTTAAAATGGTTATTTAAGTCCCAAAGTGCCGCCCAATAAGCTTTCTTCCATGTGGTGTAAATGTAAAGTTGAGATGATTTGTTTATGAAAAATTTGAAGATTTTTCAAGTCACGCTTATTTACAAAACATATTGAATAATCAAGAGAAGTTTAAAAATCGAATACAGAAATAATGATTTAAATTTAAGTTTATGATAAATGTCTGTATTAAAAAAAAATTAACTAGAAATATTGCGTAAGAAGAGACCGTACATAAGGTTTCGGTGTATGATTAAATTTTAAAAACAAACAAAATACGTATTACTTACTGTGCAAGTCCATTGCAAAGACATTGACTATGTTGGACAAATGTTCCCTCAGTTTCACGAGCTGTATTAAATATAAAACTTCTCGCAAATCCAGCAAAATATCGCACAAATTTACCAGATCTTAATATAGACGCCATTTTTCAGCATGCAAAAGAATGAAAACCATCTGAAAAAAATGTCAAAATCATGAAAGAAAAAATTAACGAAAGGGTGTATTCTCGTTTTCTACCATTATATGATTGTAAATTTGTAAAACGCAATGGAAAGAAGTACTAGAAGTTGACTAGAATAAGGTTATGTTAGATCGGTCTTCTTGCAGCCTATTAAAAACATTCAACAAAAAAATAAAAAAAAAAAAACATTAATTAAAGATTAAAATACATAATGATGGAAGATAGAAAACCAAGAATTTATCTAAAGGAATATAAATTAAAACAAGATCCACAAGACTATGGTATCGCAGATGAACCCTTTGATTTTGAATGTTTTAAAGACAAATTCCACATTGTTGTAGTGAGGTAAAAATAATTTATTTTTAACACATTAATATAATTTTTAATTTAATTTCACATTAACCATACCATTATATAAATAGTTCTTTCGATAGAATTTATACTTTGATATTACCAATTAATTTATATCTAACTCTAATTCTTAAACACTGCATAGAATTTGACAAACGGTCCATTATGACTACATGTTTTTGCCAATATTATTTTCATGTTTTAATATCGATTCGTTTGCTTGAACTACAGAACAACGTGAGTGTGGATATGCCATTAAATTCTTTTGAAGATAAAATTGCAAGACTATTATAAAATCAAGTTCATTTTGAGATTCAATGAGTTTCTTCAAACTTTGAGAATAACGAAACAAGTAAAGGTGAAGCACAGAACGTTTGCACTACAGTGACAAGAAATGGTTTTTAATTTTGATAGCATTGTTCTATATATTCATATAGTAGACGTGCGTTATAAGTAATAGGTATAAATAGCATAAATTGTTGAATTGATACGTCTTCTATGCTACTAATGATTTATTTTACTATCTTTGAAAATAAGGCTTTTGTAGGTATACAATTATAAAGGTAAACAGTATGAACTTTTATATTCTTTTTCTTTTTTTTTTATTAACTAGATCCGAAGATATGGAATTGGAATTCGACCTTATTGGTTGTTATCCAAGTATTGCAAATGCATTTAGACGTTTAATGATCAGTGAAGTACCTAGTATGGCAATTGAAAAAGTTTATATATATAATAATACATCTATTATACAAGATGAAGTGTTAGCACATCGTTTAGGTTTAATACCAATAAAAGCCGATCCATGTTTATTTCAATATAAATCGGAAGATGGTTTGGAAGAAGGTACCGAACACGATACCTTAGAATTTGAATTAAAAGTAAAATGTACGAAACGTAAAGATGTTAAAGATACAGCAAGTTTTGATGTATTATATAAAAATCATAATATTTATTCGGGACAAATGAAATGGTTGCCAAAGGGTAAACAAGCAACATTGTATAAAGAAATGGACATTGGACCAATACATGATGATATATTAATTAGTAAAATGAGACCAGGTCATGAATTAGATTTAAAACTTATGGCAGTTAAAGGTATTGGTAAAGATCATGCAAAATTTTCACCAGTTGCAACTGCATACTATAGATTATTACCGGAAATTGTATTAAATAGAAAAATTTGCGGTGAGGATGCAAAATTATTGCAAAAATGTTTTTCACCGGGTGTTATATCATTAGACGGAAATGGTTATGCAATAGTTAAAGATGCTAGATATGATACATGTAGCCGTAATGTTTATCGTTATCCACAATTAAAAGATGCCGTTTCAATGGCAAGAATTCGTGATCATTTTATATTTACTATTGAATCGGTTGGTGCAGTTAAACCAAATGTTATTTTTATTGAAGCAATAAAATGTTTAAAGAGGAAATGTCGTTTAGTTCTTGATGAAATTCATGGCATTGAATGAGAGTATAATTTATTGAAAAACGAAAATGTATATTAAGTTTGTCTTTTTTGTTTTTTGCCCTAAATTAAGTAATTTTTACTCTGTAACTATAGATTTTAAATAACAATAAAAATAATTGCTGTTACATTTTATGTGTTTTTTTTTTTATTTTCTACTTTAAAAAAAACAACAGCAATCGCGTTTTAAATGTTGTTACACACAGGCCATTAAGCGTACGTTTATTATTAATGTTAGCTGTTACACTGATCATATTATGGATCTAAGTATATGAAACAACAATCGGGTTTCTTGTATTTAGTTTTAAAAATCAGTTTACTCAAAGAAAGTTATAGATAGATCTATGTACAAGTTAATCAATACTTGTACTTAACTAATATGAATAACTTAATATATTATAAAGATAAACAAAATACATTATTGTTCTTATGATAAAATAAAATTATAAAACCTATTAATTAAATTTTTAAAGTTCAATAAAAATATGTGTAAAAATCAATGATACGGTAATAATTATGTAAATAAAATTTATTGCAATATTAAATTTAAATTAATGAGTTTTGAATTTTATATCTATTTATTTATCATCCCCATCAAACATGGATTTTCAAAGTAGTTAATTTTTATTGTAATTTTCGTTATTGAATTGAATGCAAATCATCTTATAATTTGCAATCCGTTGCAACTCAGTAATAAATTTCATAGTATTACATTTCTAATAAATTTTACATTACAATGTAATTTGCTGTAAATTCTGTGCAAAAATTGCACACGTTAATTTACAGTATATATTTGTTGGCAAATTTGATTTATTTGATACACAACACACCGTTTTCGTTTCTTTCAAAATATGAATAATGTGAAAGTACATAAAAAAAAACAACGATTATATAATAACGTAAATAATTTTTACAAAATATAAGTTGAATAATTATTAAAGATGCCAATTAAATGTAATAATAATTAATTCATAATTTTTGTATTTAATCAAAAATATTTGCAAAGAATGTTTTTATGGTTTCTGATGTATCGATGATACATAAGTTAAAGAAAGAACAACTGTCAACATCATATTGCGAAAGTAATCAAGATTTAATCAATTTAACAATAAATTATCAGAGAATTCCATTTATCAAATAATCTTTTGTAAGTTTCATTGAAAATGTTCTAACATAGACACAGTTGTTTTATAATTAACAGATTCACGAGCTTACTTATATTTGCGGAGCCGATCAAAAGAATGTCGTACGACACACTCTTAAACACTATGTTCAATGAACTGTTAACAAATTTTACATGGTGTAGACCAAAGAAAAAATAAATAAATTTTCGGCACTATTGGGCATTATATCGTGCGTGAAGGCAGCCGTTTTGAAAAAAACATTTCAGGATATAATATGGCCAACTTTGAAGAAAACAGTATTAAAACCTTGATGTGATTATTTTCATTTGTTTAATTTATAACTCAATTAAATGTTTAAAAAAGTTTTCATGTTGAAAATAATCAATACGAATATTACATTGAAATTTAATAATGATTGACCATGTACTCGTCATTGTGGTTGTCCGTCTGACTAAAGTATAACTCATGTACTTTTGCCAATAATTATTTTGCTTACATATGTATAAATTTACAATATCAAAATTGCAACCAAATTTAACACAATTATTGATTATTGTAAATTGGATACAATTCATCGCATGCAAATTTCCTTCGTCAGAATTGCAACAAATCATCATTTAGTAATGTCATATTGCTTTTGGTTTTCACCATCAAATTTAATATTCAAATATTATACCTATTTTTTTATAAATTACCAGTAACTTATACTATTTAACTTACTGTAAGTAAATGCAGTCGACAAACCTAATAAATAATTCAAGTTTTTTGCTACTAAATTTCCATGGATTTTGCACATTTACATTATTTGCTGTGTTGCAAAATTACTGTAATTTTAAGGCAAAATTTTGTTAACAGGGATCTGCATTAATTAATACCTTCGGCTATGAATAGTTCAATTTCTTTAGAAAATGTCTTAAATTGATCATGTGTATTCATATGTACTTTTAATGTACTCTTTTGTCTAAATGATTTTGAACATATTTGACATGGATGCGGTCGTTCACCTGTGTGTGTCAAACGATGTTGTTTTAATACCTGTAAATTAACATTAAAATATAGTACGAATTATTTCAAAAAAAAAAAAAAAAAAAAAAAAATTGTACTATTGCAATGAATGGAACAATAGACGTATAACCAATTTTACCCAGAAATGTATATTCCATAAATATAACTAATGTACGAACATTTTTTTTTTCTACACTTAAATATTAAAATTTACCTTATTGTGTGCAAATTTTGAGGGACATAAATCACAAGCATAAGGTCTACTTCCGGTATGCGAACGAAAATGTACAGCAAGATGACTTTTTGTCTTATAACTTTTATCACACATTGAACAATCATACGGTTTAATACCTAAAACAATAAATATATTTTTTAAAAAAATAGAAGAAAAAACAACAACAATTTTACTCTTTGACAAACCTGTATGCTTTCGAATATGCGTTCTTAATTCAGCCGATGTTGTAAATGTTTTACTACATTCTTCACAAACAAATTTCTTAATACCACTATGTCGCATTTTATGGTTCTTCAACATTATTAAATTTTTAAATTTTTTTTGACAAATATCACAAGCAAATGGTGTCTCAGTTGAATGTGTTAATAAATGACTTTTTAGACCATGGGCTCGCATAAATGATTTCCCACATAAATCACAAATATAAGTTTTGGCATCTGTATGGACTTTTTTGTGTAACGTTAACGATGTCTGATATTTATATAATTTACCGCATGTGCTACACGAAAACTGTTTATGGTCATTATGTTTCATACGATGACGTCTTAATGCACGTAAACTATTAAAATCTTTATTACATATTTTACAAACTTCAGGTTTTAATCCTAAATGGAAGCGATAATGTGCCTCATAACGTTCATTTGTTTTAAATGTTTTATTACATATTTCACAAAGTAATGTTACATTATTTGTTTCAATTTTAATAGGATTTTTTTTCTGCTTTTCCATTGTAACTTTCATTACATTATTATCATATTCAATGTCAACACCATTTTCAATTTTATCAGATTTTTCTTTATTATAAAGTAAATCAATCCATTCACCATTTTCGGCTTGTTCTGGATTTATTTCATTTAATAAGTTCTAAAAGAAAAAAAAAAAAACAAATAAAAAAATTGAGAAAGTTTACACGTTAAAATGAAACTAAAATAAAAATAAAAAAAACTTACACTATTTTCTCCTATTTCTAATATTTCAACTTCTTCATAGATTTCTTCCTCTTCAAAATCGTGGTCATCAGATTTATTTGATGATTCATCATCATTTGTTTGTTCATCATCGACGATATCACACTAATAAATATAAAAACATTTATACTTTACATATAAATTTAATATAAATAATAAAATAATCAAATTTTACTGTATCATCAAATTCCTCAATAATATAAGCATTTAAATGATCATTATCAGTTGCTTGTGATTTATCAATTGGGTGTGAAGCTAAAACAATAATATTTTGTTTTGCAAGTTCCTCATTGGACAATGTAACTGTTTCACTAATTTCGATTTGAATATTTTCATCATTGTTCATAGTATTATTTTGCTTAAATTCTGTTTTGTCAGTTGTTGATTTATTTTCAAGAATATGTACTTGATCAAGCTCTTGTGTACTATCATCATCTTTCTCATCATTAGCATCAACATCTTCATCAACATCGTTATCGTCATCGATTTGTTCAATATCATGACATTCCTGTTCATCACGATCAAATTCTTGGATAACATCTTGTTCCTGTTCCTGTGTATGTTCTTGATCTTGCTCTGCAACTTCCCGATTATCATAATTCTGTTCCAAATCATTATATTCATTTTGATTTTTATCCTTTTTTTGTTCGGTGTTCTTTTCTTGAAATTCTTCGTTTTCTTGAAGCTCATGTTTTACTTCTTCATCATTATTATTATTGTCATTACCATTATTACCGATACTATTAAGAAAATATTCATTAAATTTTAAATCTGTATTTTCAACTATTGATAACATTCTATCATCTTTTTCTTGCTTGTTGTCCGTTATTGCTGGATTCACTTCTTTATCACCAGTAATCAATTGAGAACGTAATATTATAGCAGATTGTTCACATTGATTTTTAAATGAAAACCATGATACACATTTGAATAAACATGATGAACATATTTTATTTGGTAATCCATCGTTATCCGAAACCTACAAAAATTTTAATATAAATCAAATTCTCTGTGTGTTGGTGAATTAGAATTTCAAATGTAAATCTTGATTAAATAGTTTTGGAGTTTGTAAAAATGACAAGCGATGTTGTACAGCAAAGTATTGTAAATTGTAATTTATATTAATGTGTGATATAAAACGTAAAAGTGTAACAAAAATTAAAAAAAAAAAAATAATTCAAACCAATGTTTGACAATGCTAACCTGTAAATTTGTACATGCAATGTACATATGTTTAATTGAAGCCAGTTGTCGCAATGTACTTTTATTATCCGATAAACATCCTCTGCAAATACCATTAAAATTGAGTAAAGACATTTTATTTAAATTAAATTTAATATTTTTAGCTTATTTGTTTCTATTTTAATTCATAACAAAATTTTTATTTATTTATATTCTCAAAGAGATGACAATTTATCTAGATGTGTGCAAACGACTGTCAAATTTGACGAACGTATTGATGGCGTACCGAAGTCACGAAATTTTACCTTTGGCATTTATAAGCGCGCATAAATTCAATTTTTCTTGCATGATGTTCGTTACAAATTATTACATTGATAATAATTTGTTTGATGTCGTATAAGAAATTTATAAAATGTGATAACTGAGTTTGATTAAGAACACTAATACTTTCAAGATCAATTGATTCCAAATGTTGTTCCAAAACGATGTTAATTATTCTTAGGAATTGAATAACAACAATACATGGCAGGAAAAACCTTGACGTTGGCATTGTTAATAGATATTTTTTCCCATGTGAAACCTTTCTATTTTCATACTACTGGACATTTCATAAAAGTATGTTTTATAGGGTTAGTATCAGCGTTACAGAATGTGTCTTATCTTGGGGAAATGATAGTTCGCAATACCCTAAAGTATTTTTTAATATAACCATTTATGTAGTCACATTCCATGTCGCTCACTATCGGTGTATTTGCCTAGTATTGATGATATGGTATGGTATGAAGATAATGATAAAGATGATGATGATGATAAAGATGATGATGATATTATGATGATGATGATAGTTTCTGCCGATATTGTAGAATACGTCTAAATCATTAATCAACTTGATATTAAGTAAAAATTCTTTCGAATTGTGTGCAAACATATGCCAACAACGTTGAGAATGTAATCACGAATGAATCACGTTTTTGATCAATTGTGAGCAAACGCGGCAGCATCCACATATCTTGATGATAGCTCTTATATATGCAAACATTCGTGTAAGATGTTCATAGGTTCATATGAGATATTTAACAAATCATCAGCATGTACTTTCAATCTGCGATCGTTTAACATGAATTTGAAATTATGGATTTTATGGATCATTGATTAAGCAGTCACCTCTTTTGGACGACCTGGTGATGATGTTGATACTGTGTTTGTACGAAAACCACGAAAATCAATAATTGACGTAACTTAGTCCAAATTGCATTTATCCAGCTCAGTTTTTGTATGCTTCTAGATTTTTACATTCATTATCAGTTGGTTCTCGTTTAATATTATTATATGTATTTTATTATAGTCTATAAACTTGTTAATAACATACATTGTATAGTTTAAAAATCATCTAATTTTTTATTCTTTACGTTTGTAACCGCTAACGAAAAGAATATAATATTTATTAATTTAATTTATTTAAATTGATAATAATGTATTTTATTGCTTATCTATATATAGATATATTATATTATTATTAAATTTAGAATTATATTTTGTATTTATTAAATGTACTCCTATTATTATTTTTATTTTTATTAGTAAAATTAAAACTCCATTTATGTCTCTATAAAACCTAAATTTACTTGTAAAGTACTCATAGTATTCAGTATTTCAATAACGTTTTACATAATCATAGGTAAACATGGCCAGACGATAATTATACAGCATAAAATGAAGATCAGAATAGAAAAAAAAAATAGAAATATACCATAGAGATCCTTTATGGATTATATTTATACATACTTTAAGTTATTCCTATTTATTAATGCTGAATGTTAAACCATAATCGTGACAGTACAGAAATAATAAATAATAATAAAAGTGTTTAGAAAAAATGTGTAATGTACAAAATGATTATAAATATTTAATAATCAGTACTAAAATAATGAATTCATATTTAAGAGTGTGACTAGTCATATAGTTATAAATTTGAATCCAATGCTAAAGATTAATTAAAAAGTTAAGCAAAACGTTAAACACAATTAAAATTGATATCCAATGAGGTAAACGGTTCTTTCTCCCTTTTTTTCTCAATAATCTTTGACAATTTTAAACCACCTATCCAATAAATATTTGGTAATTGTATAATGAAATACATAGAATTTTTATTAAAAAAATAAATAAAATTTGATATAAATACTTTTTTGTGCAGTCTTAACAATTAAATTTTCGTTTATAAATTACAACAATT
>JANSTX010025646.1:0-15172 GCA_027564355.1 Penthetria funebris | reverse complement strand
AATTCGTCGTCAGATTTGTAAGCACTAAATTTTAATCAATAAAGGATTTTTTGAATTTAAATCATTTTAAAGATATGTAACGGGAGCAGGCCCGTACCGTGAAATGTATGCGCCTAATTCATTTAAGTGTAAATATGCCTCTACACCAATGTAGAGGAAGTTGAATAGGTTCTCACTATTTTTTAAAACATAAATCCTTAATTTCAAAAAATGATTAAATAACATATTATTGAAACTATTATGCACCCATCTTTCTGATAGATATTCGGGTTATCCATAAATCTTAATGAATGATCCGACTTTATCCCATAAAATTTCGTCATGTTTAACCCTTAAAGTAAGTCTAAAAAACTAATAGAAACGAATTTTACAACTGGTATGATTATATTTCGATTGATAATATGAATCGTGCGGTCTCAATGTTTTTGTTCATATTCTTCATTGCGATGAGCATTTCCATAAAAACGATCTTTAAAAACAATTAAAAAAGAACCCTAAATCATGGTTCGTGCCAATTTGTATTGAGACTGTGGATCAAACAAAGCCCTCTGTTTGACATATATTTCTGCTTATAATCGTTGCAACAGAGTTATTGCGCCCGGCTAATCTGTCCAATCAAAGTCTTAAGGGAAAAATTGTATCTGTTCCGGGTGGTGGTAAATGCTTTTCAACTGTAAAAGACTAACTTATTGGCTGATGTACTGGATTTGGAATGGAAATTCATTCTCAAATAATACATGAAATGCTTAAAAATTTACACCGTTATTACGCTTTGGAACTTGATGGCATTCCGGCCATCGTAATTCAAATGTTGGTAAATTTCTTTTAGCATCACAAATAGTCAACGTCCAGTCAATTTCTAAAATAACTCTAAATCTGACCTTTCCAACTACAAACTTATTGTCATAACTTCCATATTATATAAGGTCTTGAAAAAATTTCTAAACTATTCTTAATTTCTTACTTGGAGTCTAACAATGTGATTTGATGATGATCGGCACGGTGCACTGTTGTCTAAGCTTAACTCACATTTATGACAACCTAAGGGCGAGGTGGATATCTGATTTTTTGAAGGAGCGATAATTTTTGATCACTCTGGGTGGTATTACTTCTGACGTAATGCCATTAGATTCAGGTGATTTCCATCATCTCCAACTCTTTTTCTCATCCTGTAATTTATTTTGCTGGTAATTCGTTCTCTTGTCTTTTGGCATGCATGTTAATAATCGAATTCGTTACAGCGATCATGTACATAATGTGGCAAAAAGTGCTGTGTGGGCGACTTGGTTACCTTAAGCATTGCACAAAATGCTACAGTTAACATTGCTACTATACATAAATCATAAATTAAGCCTCTAATGGAACATGAAACCCATGGTGCTCCAAAGTCCAACATTCACTTTCTCGACAAAATTGAATGGCGAGCTTATAAGTGAGTCCACCCATCAGTTTCTCTACAGAATTCAAGGGCAAGCTTATAAGTGTTACTCAAAGGTGAGCTTATAAAAAATACTTTAGCATTAAAAAAAACATAAAAAGCAAAGTATGTCAACTATGTCAAATTAAAATTACGTTACACAACACAAAGTTGACCAGCAAACGTTATCGTCGTTGGCCATCATCAGAAACCGTTCACCATACCATTTAACTGTGTTAGCATGTATAAATGCAAAATTATCAACGATCAACAGTGTCAATTGTTGCTAAGAGATGACATGGCTTATGTTGACCATAATTTATCAACTAATGTAAATGTATAATAAATAACAAACAAATAATTGATAATCCCATTTCTCTCTACCCATTCTTCTATTTAACTTATGCATGCATTAATGCCGACTTCAGTTGCAAAGACAGTAACCAAATTCCCTAGGGCTAATTACCATTGTCATTTTCACAAAATAGTGGCCTGACACAAAATTAATAACCCAACCAAGATATCGAGTTTTTTATTTCAATTTGACCAATCTTCACCATTCTCATTTTCACAGAATCGTGACTAAGGTTCTGATATATAATGATAACCATTATGTGCTCTATGCTGTCTAAATAACTAAGTTCCGTTATTATGATCCCAACGCAACAAAACAATGCTACTAACGTCATGCGCGAAAACATCAACATACAATTATTGCATAATAGCAACGAAATGCATAATATTTAAAATGCAATATTTTATTTAAAATAACCAAAAGATATTACATGTCGTGAGAAATCTTGAAAATAAATCCAACAACAAATAAAATAAAAATGATCAATTAAAAATTATCAAAATAATATACAAATTTTATGTCATCAAATTAATAAAAATTCAAGATTTTATGTTTTTAAAATAAATATTTGAGAGAAAAAAAGACTTTCAAATTTTGTTTTACACATGAGGAGTGTATTTTGGTATTATTTCGACAATTAAATCCAAAATGAGATAAAAAAAAAAATCATTAAACAAATAATGTGTGACATTTGTTTACCTTGGGGCTAATTTCCTCGTTTTTTTATTTTTTTATTTCATTATTATTATTATTATTATTATTATTATTATTATTTCTTTACTCTTTGAAACTTTACTCTATAACTGAATTTAATGAATAAAAAAATTTGTATAAAAAAACTAAATTAAAAAAAAACACCAAAAGATGGCCGAATCTTTAAGATATAATTGGTAATTTATTCAAATATATTTAGTATTTAGATATATTTATACATTTATTATATATGTACATTTACTAGTTGTTGATTATATACTCTTGTATGTATCCAATGAATTCACTTAAAAATGTTGTTAAAAACAAGAAAAAGAAACAAAAAAATAAAAAATAAAACCGTCTAAAATCTCGTTTGATTTTCTAAAATTTTATATGAGAAACCAACGCGTGCAATGTTTTTAATGGATTTTATTGATTGGAAATAATAAATAAAATTAAGAAGAAATAGAAAAAAAGAGAGGTGGACTTTAAATTATTTCTTAAAATTTTGTTGATTGCCTTTTTTCTATATAAATTTTATTAACAAAAATGTAAATTGTTTGATAAAATCATTAAAAACATTAAGTATTTTAAATTCGGTATTTTATTTTAATTAGAAAATGGCTAAATATATAAATGACTAACTAATAAATATTATTTCAATAATGTCATATCCGGCATTATAAACTATAATTATTTAATTAAAAAAAAAAATAGTTAATTTAATTTTTAATTATTACCATATTTTTATTTAAATTCAAGTATAATATTCAAATTAATTTATATATTGTTTTTAATGTAATTAATTTTAATGAATACACATGAATATATTGTTTTTTTTTATTTTTTAAAAAAAAAATATTAAAATGTAATTACACAAAAAAATTAAATTAATATTTTTAAAAATATTTGGAAAAAATGACGTAAATTTAATGAATAATTTTAACAAACAAAATACAATTTTCGATATTCCTTTGATTATTGAAAAAATGAAAAACAAAATGTAAAGTTCGTCGCTTGGAGTCTTTTGTTTTTTTCCCAACATTCATCAATTTATTGTAATTTACGTAAGTAACATTACATAAATTGTTGTCAATAAATTGTTTAGACAAATATAATTCTTTCTAAAAAAGGACAATTGATATTATGTAAAATGTACAACAAAAGAAATAATAGCACATTAAAATTTCTTCCATGATTAATGTAATAATTTTGAATATACAAGGAAATATGAAAATAATGTTATCTTGAAGTAACGGTATATTTTTGTGAATTTGTTACGTAAGATTACAATTGAATAAATGTAATATAATATTGGCTATATAACGCAAACTAGCATTCATTTCAAAATTATATGAATTAAATCACATGGCGGAAATACTTGACATTTCAAAAACACAAATATTCCAACATTAAATATTTCTTATTTATTCCCATCACAAATTAAAGTGTTGCCAGTTTGGCAACACTTTAATTTGTGAAATAAATCAATTGATTGATTAAATATACCATTCTCTACTAATTTATGTATACACAATGACATGAAGTATTAGAAAGTCTTCAGCGTGGTTTTAAGGAAATCGAAATTCAAATAATTCCCATTCAAAACATTAATGTCTTCAATATGATGCCATTACCTTTACAAATCGTCGACGTAATTAAACTTTAGAAACAGTTTAGAAAAAAAAACTCGATCGTGCTCCCAAAAGAAATACGTTTAATGATTCAAAAATTATATGACACGTTAAATTCTTGAATACCATGACCACTGGTCAAATAAAATCTTCTTCTTGTTCTTCCTGTTCTTCATGTTCTTCTTTCGTTACATAGAAAATCTGTGTTTTTCTAATAATTTACATTCTCGCCATCTCTTCGGAGGCCCTGTTGATGCCGTGTTTCACCTGGGTGTTGTTTCAATGCAATATTTGCGATTCTATTATATGACATTCTTTCAATATGATCTCTCCAATAATACCTTTTGGTTCTTTTCCACCTTACTATGTTTTAAATTTGACATTCATCTCGAATATCATCACTTTTGATTCTATATCTGATTGACTAACTACTTGATGGTACGTATGAACTGAATAAACTGAAACGTTTATTTCCCATTCTATATTCCAGTAGATTTAATTTTCAGTATGGTTTTGTTCATAACCATATTGAACAATGTTCGGCTCAAACTATCATTCTGACGGATTTCAGTAGATATTGCTGTTTCATTTGTGTGTTTTCTGTTTACTTTAATTCGTGTTTTGTTATTAACATTTACCTGTATAAGATCAGTTATGGAAGCTTCTTCTAAAATGTTTTTAACATCATCAAGTTACGTACGATCGAAAGCTTGTGCAACATCGACGAAGCGCATGAAAATTGGTGTATTTTATTCAATGGATTTCGTCATAAGTTGTCGTAATATATCGAACCAGTAGTTGATCTGTTGAAGGTGTTGTGTTATTCTGCCTGTGATGGCACGCAATAACGATAGGCGTTATACAGAGTTCAGTTTCCGCTGCTATCCTATATACACTATAAATTGCTGATCTGCCTTTGGCCTCGCCCATTCGCGTTGTAAATTCGGATACAACAACTTTACTTCCCATAAACAAGATTGAATATGCTGATGATATTTTAATACTTGCTACACATTCCAACATAACCAGGCGATGTAGCAGTAGGTCCATTAGATTCGGCAAGCCGATAAACCATAGGATGAAACATCGAATGTACGTCTATCATCTGGATATCAGTGATAGACTATATAATAATGACGGTTTATTAACTCTACATCATCAACGATCCACGACTTGTGTGTATAACGTGGGACAAAACCATGAATGTATTTACGAAGACGTATAAATTACTCTATCAACCCAACATCCTCCTCCCCAACACTCGTCCACATATTCCTACTGTCACTATATACTGGTTTTACCAATTCCTTTTCCCAGTAGAAATAATTGTCCAAATTCCACCTGCCCAAGGTAGTTTATCCCGTTCATAAATAGTAAAAGAAGTTCACTATATGCACTGTAAGCATTATGGACAAGATGTGTTTGTAATCTATAATTTGGTAATTATCACAAATGTATTTTTTTGTGTATAATTGTAAATTACTTAATAAAGGATTTTTGAATTGAATTGAATAGTTGATCTGTTCTTTCTGAAACCATTCTGTTCATAGCTAATCTCAGTTTTTGACGTGATTTCATTGCCAATGATTTTAGTGAAGAGTTTCTGAACACCACTTAATAAAGAGATGCCACTATAGTTTCTCCGATCTTTCCTGCACTTCTTAAATATAGGTATTGTTATACTAGTTCTCTAATCTGTGGCTATCTCATTACGTTCAAGTAATTTATTGAACATTAGTTTAACAGTCTTAACAATTAGTTAGTCCTTACCATATTTCAGACACTCATTTGTGCTATCATCAAAACTGGAAGATTTTCTATCATTCAACGTTTTAATTGCTTGTAAATTTTGGAAATGCGTAACCCAGGCTTCAACAGATATTGATGAATTTTGTGAAATTCATTTACAGGTTTCTTTCTATTTTCTGACAAAGTTCCAGATTTTCTTTTACCATCATACAAATCACGTTCCATGCATTTAACTAAAACGGTTCCAGTTTTTTTTTCTAATTTGCGTTATTTTCGCATTAATTCTGTTTCTAATGAGTTTGTATACTCTATATGTTTACTGCTTCCATAGACCATGGTTTAATGTTGTGTTTTGCATGGATATTAATTTGCCTTCGTCCAAACGCTTCATATGTTGCCTCTTCTACGTTATCTTAATAGTTAATGGAATTATACAGGATTTTAAGTTTTAATCTATTCTCATATAACTGCCTTGTGCTTGGACCCATAATAGATTCAATATTTGTTTTTTAAATATATTCTGAAGCCTTAGGTTTTAGTAATTTTGCAATTATTCTGATCTTACATTGTCAGAAGAAAGAGCTCGAAACTTTGTGAGGGATGAAAATTTCTGTTTGTTATAATGTAGTCAATAGTTGATCTCTATGTGAGAGAAACTTAAATCTTTGTTTAACGCCATTCAATATATAATAGTATAATTATTTTGTCGTTAGATAAAAACTAACTGTTGCTGTAAGTCATCATAAAATGACTCAGTTTCTTCCCGTGATTCATTCACTGTAAGTAATGTATCATTCCGGTAGTTCATATTATGAATGTTCTGTTCAAATCGATGATGCAAAAGTAACGCAACACCCGAATGAGCTCGTTGGTCCTTATCCTTGCCACTATATATGATAACATAGTCATTGTATCTGTTTGTGCCGTTTTCTTTCTTTCTCCTTTCAGATAAAAAAAATTAATCTTATGATGTTTCAATTCCATTAACAGTTCTTGATCTTTATTGGTAAACGATGTTATATTCCAGCAAGCAAATCGCAATAATTTTCTTTTCCATTTTTGTTTTGTCCGTGTTAATGCCAAGTCGTAGTTGTGTAAATCCTATTCATTATTTGAGGCTAAATTTTTAGTACTTTGAACGGTACCTTCTTGAAGTAATGATTTTAGCTAACTTATACTTGTACCGATTCGGATTGCAAAAGCCTATGCAGTAGTATTAATTACGTTCCCTATTAAAACTGTGAACCTATAGTTCTACGTCATACTGACAATTGTGATTTTGTTGTGTTTTATACACCAAATCCAGACTTCAATCAGAAAGCCGATGTTGGAAGATTAGTACACCGTTGTTGTCCCATAATTCATTATTTTGATCTAGATAATACAGATTCATTAGGTGTTTAATTCTTTGGTTAATTGGTCCTGCAAATCTAACTTGTCTTTTATTATAACGGTTAACAATGGAGTTTTCAGCATTTCTGATCTTATTTATAAATTTTAACGCCTGTGCCACTAGTAGTCTGTCGATTCTTCCTGTCCTAGTAGCGCGGTATGTATATTCTAAAATTACAAATATATGTCAATATTGACCTCCTGGTCTTCTCGCTCGGCGATGAACTTTGCATTATAGGATGCATTGAAATTTATTGTTTAGATCATTTTTTCTTATGAAGAAGTAATAATAATTTTTCCACATGTTTTCGCATTACTATGCTAATAATAAAAATTATTTTTATTTGTATGACAATTCTTTTCTTTGGTCCGCTATTTGTCAATGTTATAATAGCCCTCATCATAAGAAATTTGACCAAACACTCTGACAGAAAGTTTTGGAATTACTCGAAAGTTATAAAAATATCCACAAAAGAATATATGTTTTTGTAATATTTTTTCGTCTTTAACACTCATATTTAGTTGTAGCAGATTTTGTATTTGGTGTAGAAGATTTTAGTATTTTTGATTTGAAAGTTTTGGCCTAAAACTTAAGTGCCTCATAATAACACTTTTGTTTACAATTCGACATCGTTTATAATATTCTTTTGGGTACAATCGTAACATTAAATTCAGTCTATAAAGGGTTGGAATAATTATATCATACGCCCGTTCGCTTGATTATGTCAATGCTACTCCGTTTACATATCTAGACAATTTTTCTTACCCAACACAATAAAAATGAAATTTCAAACGATTTTCATGGTGTGAAATTTCAATATCAGGAGAGCAGCGAATTGTTTATTATTTCTATTGAATTTATTTTTATATTCCGAAATTTTATATTTTCAGCCATAAATAATTTTTATATTACAAATAATAAAAATTGAAATTCAGGAAATTAATCTAAGTCAGATATCTTAACAAGGATCACGTTTGGGTGGTGTATATCTTCCATATGTGGTGTCACTAATATTGTATACCTTTTGCAATGGGTTTATATAGTTTTATTTGAATGCACTTCATAAATTACATTTCTATTGCAACAACATATTATTGAAGTAAAGCATGAAATTCTATAAAAATTCACGTAAATTAAAAAAGAAAAAAAAAACGTTTGGACAAAACAGAAAATAATATAAAAAAAATAGCAATTTTATCCTTCGGACAGGTAAGAAACGTAAAGATTTTTTTGAAATAAAATTAAGAAAAGTAAAACCTGTCGAAATGAATTGCTTAGTGCATTAAGCCAGAATTTTTGTGTCGAGATGAGACTAAGTAAGGGAAAAAATGGATATAAATAAATACATTTATATAAATAATTTTTTTTAAACCATACCTCAGCATATATCCAAGAATGGTACAGGTATTGTTCTTTACTATAACATCTTTTATGGGATTATATTAAATAACAAGATTTATCTTAAAAAGTCATGATTTTTTATTTATTTCGCTTTTTTTCTCATATTTTTTTTTTTAAAGAAATTTTTAGATATTAATATTATATTATATTATTTATTCATTTTTTACGTATTTAAAAGTTATTATGTTATTTTGTTTTGTTTATACTTGTATTCTTTAACAGCACAAGCATATACCGGTTGAGATGCACACTTTTTACGGAGTGCAATAAATGCATTTTATTGGCATATTCATTGTATTTTCTCAAACATTTTTAAGAACTTCAAATAAATCCATCATCGTCAATATCAACCACAGATGTCTATGATCAGACAGAATTTTCACTTTTCAATATAACTCCATCCAACACTGATACTAGTCGCTTTAAATAGTTGTCTGAAGATTATGATATTCTGATACTTAGATGGTTAATATATATAAAATCATTGGAAAAACATTGACGATTTGAGATATAGACTTAGTGTGTTTGGGAATAGTACACTAGCAAAAAGAATAATCATTCTGCTACTATGATTATTGAAAGAAAACATACCTTAATTTCGAATAAATATAAAAATGTAATAGGCGAGCATAAATTTAAACAAGTGTCTGGAAAAATTTCACATTGACTTTGTATTCCTGATTATTTATTTCTTTAAATGCAACAATTTGAAATAGGGAAGCATAACTTCAAGCACGCATAGTTTTTGGACAGAACTTAAAATACTTTTTGGTATACGTATTCCTGATAAAAGTATTCAAACTTTCTTGAATATTTATTTTCTTAATTTCAAAAATCTGTAATCATCGTCATCTCGACCTATACTCCACGATCTTTGGCCAGTACCTTCACTGTACTCCATCTCTTTCCGCTTGTACAAGCCTCCTTAATGACTGTTCTTCATCACGTTGTTTTTGGAAGTCCACGTCTTTGACCTTGCGGATTACAGTTATGTGCGTACTTTGCAATATCACCGACCTGTGGACTCAGTGTATGGCCGATCGTATTCCACTTTTTTCGAACAATTTTGTTCATCGCCAAACATTTTCCGAACTTTTTGTGTATGGAACCCTATCTGTTTCAGCACCACCATTAATGTGTCAAAAAGCATACTGAATATTGGAAGCCTTTTACTTCATCCATTACATCACCGCTGACTGCAAGTGAACACTTTCTCGGCATACCAATTTTCATTAGTTGCGTCTTTGAAACATTGATTGTATTGTAGTATTTCACAAGTCATTTCAATTTTACTGTAATGTATGACTCAGTTAATGATTAAAAATTTTAACACTTTATAATGTTTCATAAACCTGAAGATCTGTATCAGGATAGCATAAGTATGAGAGCTTAAAAATATAGTCTAGTTACAAACAGTTTATAGTCTATTTTATGTTCATTCCCTCAATTAACTCAATTAAATTTGTAATTTTTGTATGTCGTGATTCAAGATGATTATGTATAAACAGTAATATTCAGGTATACATACGGTGGACCAAAGAGATTTTGTTTAAATATACGATAAGTAAAATCGTTATATAATAGTTAAAAAATCATGATATTGTCAGTCCACATAATAAATTTTAAGTTTTAGATAAAATTAAAGTAATTTTGTAATAATTTCTGATGATTTTTTTTTTATTTATTCTCTATTTTACGTACATATATGGAAAATACCTTTTTTATCTTAAAAGTATTTACATCGTATCTGTTTTAGGGGTGAAAAAATATATTAAAAAATATCATTCACATACGTAAATATTTGAAAGAATAAAATTTGAAGTGATAAGTACCTTCATACATCCGTCATAAACTTAAAATGTAAAATCAATAAATATTTGCTAAGTTTTAAATGTTTTTTTTTTTTCCATATTATTTGCTTAGGATACCATTTGGTACTATATTCTCTGATTATTATTACATTGTATTTTTTGCATCTTGTAAAAATATGTATTCACTATCTTTTAAAATGGTATTTTCAAGAGCCTGAATATTTTAAAGTCCATTATTGTTCAATTTTATGTGAGCGTTTTAAAATGTTTTAGTAATTTTAAAATTGCTTTATCCATAACAATTGCCACCAGCAGTGCTTTTACGAATACAGTAACATACTCCTACATTTGATATGCACACTTTTTTACAATACAAGATGTACATAATGTAGGTGTTGACATGATAACAGTGATCTAAAATCTAATTAGTAGTTACTATAATCTTATTAGAACCACTTTTAACTTTACCTGAATTGTGTGCTAATTAAATAATAAATGCCTACGTCTATTTTCTCGTTTGGAATAAATTTATAAAGTATTTCTGGATGATGTATTTGTGGTCTAAATCATAACTTATAGACTGTGAAAAATAACTCGGTGATGATTTAGTGCAATGAAATTAAGTAGATTTAAATTTCTACATTATTATTGTTTCTGATAGTCTTGAATTGAATAATAGCGAAGAAGTAAAATATCAAAGTTACACTAAACAATGATCACATAGGATAATTAGATATAAATGAGAATTCATTTCACCATACCACAAAACAACAGGAAAAATTTTCAGTTTCAACGTATGCCAGTATCTGGTAGATTAATAAAGGTTGAAGCGCTACTAAAGTTTCAAAATCAAGAAAGTTTAATTTTAATATCGCAATCTGATTATATAAACAGTACATGCGCAACTACTTTAATGACTAAAAACTTTGACAACTATTAATAAATGTCAGTAAAAACAAATCGGAAAAATAAAGCTATCTTACTTTATTTTGAGATGTTTTTCCAATCATTCAAAGTACACGACATTAGCCCAAATATGTAACCCAAAAGTCATTTTTAAAAATAATATAACGAATTTGTGACATCATCATGTCACAAATTCGTTATATTATTTTCAAAATTGAGTGTCAATTTCTAAGTCTCACAACCATTACAATAGCACCGATAAAGAATTTGATTTTAATTTAATGTTAATCGCACGTCTGTCTCTGATCGTTTCAACAAACATATTCCATCGGCAACATGAAATTCTTCTAGTCAACTTCGTACACTGCACCTCATATCATTCGAAATATAAGTCTGCGACTAAACGTGCATTCAACAGAATGCTAGTGTGACAACTGTTGTGTATTAAGTGGAATTACCCGAATATCTATAGAAGCGTGTCTATTGGCAAAATAATAAGAATGATGCAGAGTGCTATCATTAGTGTAACAGTAAATTGGGCTCGCTGTTTGTGATAAGAGGTCGATAATAAAAATTAAAAATAGTGTAAATGCGCATCAAATTACAGATCAGAAGTGACGCCATCGAGAATGATCCGAATCGAGCAACCCTTCAGAAAATCTGAAATCCATGTCAATCAATATGGATACCATGAGCGATACCAATTTTGATAATAATGCTCTACTCCAAACTAAGAGCTATGTCAAAACCCTTGAATAAGTCTTGTACATGCACCCGAGTCTCACCTAACATGTGACAGCTGCTAAACCAAATTTTAGTCACATAGTTCAAAATATCAACCAGTTGATCTTCTGGATCGAAAGCCATGAGGTTAATATTTTTTTACCAAGACCGCGGATAAGATTGAAGTAATGGCTACAGGTCTGTAATTGGTTAGATTTTGAACCCATTTTAGGAATAGGCAGGATGTTTGCCATCCTTAATGCAGATGAAAAATGACCAAATTGTAGGTAAGCCATATAGATGTACCGGCATACCATCAGGACCAGTAAATGCCCTCAAACGGATTGGTTTTCATGTTTGAAGCCACGCTAGGAATCGATGGAGGAACCTTATTGGAATCGTCCAGTTTAAAATTATTTGCGAACGAAATTTCGTTGATTTACGCATACTTCTACATACACATCAGTGCCAGGTTTCAAATCGTGTCCGTTAATAAATGGGCTAAATGCCGTTTCATATGTAACTGAAAAAGTTGTCACAGGAATGTCACATGAAATATATATTAAATGAATTCTAAATACTAACTTTAGCCATGGGTACACGAAAATTTAACTTTTACTAACATATTTGATTAAAAAAAAAAATAAATAAATTGAAATAAAATATAAAATTAAGAAAAAAAAAACACAGTTGTTAACTAATAAGATAAATATCCTTTGAGGAAAAATGCCTTTTACGCTTCACCTGAAATCCATCAAATAATGTATACGATCATTACCATTAAATTGGGAGAATTTAAAAAAAAAATAATACTTTAACTTCGAAACTATTTAAATTGTTTTGATATTTTCGTCTTCAAATGCAATCGGTTCTATAAAAATACAATCTTATAACATTCATTAATTTTATTTTTCTAGACAATGGCAGGTAAGAAGGGAAGAAAAAAAAATTAAAAAAATGAATTTATAGATATGGGATGGATTTCTTCTAAAGACAATCGAGCGTATACATCTTATGATGCATCTGTGCTAGGTTGCAACATATAGCATTTTCATAATATATACACTTGAACACTTATTATTGACAAGGGTAAAAATTATATTTTAATGTTGGAAATATTTTTACCTTTTTTATTATATTATTACTTGGTTTAGTTACGTTAGTTAGCTATTTGGTTGGTACCTTCAAAAAGCGTATATATATCTATATATGTTTGTAACAAACCATCGCCATCCACATATCATACCATCGACCATCGCCGTAAAGTACATCTTACCACACCGAATTATATTTTACCTGAATTATTAGCCTCCAGAAATATGTACACAATAAAATTTACTATAATTTTTTTTATAATGGCTTCAAGATTATAATATTATATTATTTCATAGATAGGTTTTTTATTTCACCAATTTTCACTACAAATTTTTTCACTTCATCTTTAAAATTTATGCAACCAAAAAAATGGATGTTTCCAAAGACAAAGAAGGTATAACATTTTTATTAAAATCCTATTAGTTTTTTTATAGCAATTATTTTATTTAATAAATTCATTGTTGTCTGATGACGTTAAAAGGCATTCAGACCGTGATTGGAGACAATAAAAATCAGGATGATGTCATTGTCAAAGTAATAGCATAGGCTATTATCGTTGGAAATACGATAATAGCTGAATGACATAAAATTGACAGAATTCTAGAACGACATATAAAACTGTATTCGGCAACGATTTAGTCCCGCGAATAATCAGGATTCAATGAAAATGAGAATGGTAAAGATTGCTCTAATTTAACAGCCTCTCAAGCCCTAGCTAATTAGGTTACTGACTTAGACCAGGGCAAACAAATTATTAAATGTTTCTTATATATTATAGTAGAAAACTAAAATTGGTTCGCTTTTAGCACAAAAAAAAATCCATAGATAAACTACTCCCCTAAATGGATGGTTGACCTCAAAAGTATATTATAGTTAATTTAAAATTCAAAATTTAATAATAAGTACTTGGAACATCGACTTCTTAATGAGATGGTAAGTAAATAAAAATATCGAAGTAACATTTGAAGGATTATTTGTGACTCTCGATAAATGTAAATATTATTATTGTTCCGTATGTATTGTAAAATGTCTTTTAAATTACTAACAACAAAAATGAAAGACTAAGTGCAACGTTGTAACAAATTTCAGTTCCGTCTAAGCTAAGAATGATATAACTCATAGAAAACTGCGCGTACGAATATAAACAGTGGCGTAATCGTCCGAAATCGACCGAATTCAGACCGATTTTGAATTTGTAAACTTTCATTGCAACGGACAGTTGACATTGTGCTCTGGAGGAAATAATTTGTATCACTCTTGCTCCGGATATAATTGCTAATCTGGAATTTTTGGTAAGTTAATTAAATTTGTTTCGTAGTATGTAACACGTGGTGTTATTGTTTTAATAACACAAAATTTGTATTTTCTAAATTTCTTTATTTATTTCTAGTTTTTTTATAAAATATGACGATAGAGAACGAAAATAAAACAAGAGAAATGAATAATTGGTTGCCAATTATTGTAGGCGCTGGAAATTGTTTAACGGATCACAACATTATATATAAATATTCATTAAAGAGAATTGCGAAAATTGCAAAATAGTTGATATCTCGTACCTAGAATATTCGCTTAAATTAGTAAATGTTACTATCATATAACTTACTTTAATCAGTAAGAAGTAAAGATTATACATGGGAGGTTCGCTAGGAAGTTATCTGTCAACATTTTAAAATATTGTATGTTTAATTACTACACTATCGCTCCCAAATGAGATAAAAATTACGCGTACGTAATTTCATGGCGATATGTCAAAGCAATCTCCAGTTATCGAGCACAATATAAATGGGAGGTACTTCAAAGAGTAATCCGATTAAGCTTATACTCCCACACATTCTTTCAATTATAATATCAGATATATATGTAAAATTTTAAGTTTGTATCTATTATACAAACAATTTTAATCTAAAAAATAAAAGAAGAGTAAAAAGTTTGTATGGGAGGTACTTGAAGAAGTACTCCAATTTTCCTCATCTTCGAACTTAGCCTCACAAATTA
>JANSTX010025635.1:0-15175 GCA_027564355.1 Penthetria funebris | reverse complement strand
ATATTTATTACGTATCGTCGTGTACATGTAATAAAACAAAATTATTCATGATATTTTTGGATACACACAACATACAGCCAAAGCAAATGCAAAATTTCAAACAAAGAAAATAACACTGACTGATGATGATTTTGTATCTGCTGCCTGAGATGACTGATAGATGACGAGTATAACTGATTGTATTCGAAGTAAATAAATCAACAAAATATTTTAACTAACGAAGGCCCCACTTAAGTCCATATCAAATTTTATTATTCACAGAATGTCGAAAGAAATTATTAAAAAGAATTACAAAAAAATTATTAAATACTTTTTAAATATTAAATATAATCAATCGAGAACCTATTCTAGATAATATAAAAATTTGTAATCACATAAAACCATTTCGAGTTGCCTATTCATTTTATTTTATTCTATGACACCGCACCCCTTTTTTCAATTACTTTAAATTTAAAAAGGAAAATCATTTTATTTCACAAATTTATAATTTTTACTTTTTTTTTATGTTAAATTTTGCAACTAATAAAATATTGTTTTTTTTATTTTTAATATTTTTTCAATATTTACATCACTAAGATTATGATAAATGTGAGTAATTCAGTAATATGCTTTCTGTTATCTGAAAACAAAAAAAAAAAAACAAAATAATCCTATAGATTTTCTCTAGTTATGGGTATTATTGAAAGATAAACATGACGATTGCATAATCCTTCCAAATGATTTTGTAGTATAATTAAAAATTTTAAAAAACCTAGAAAATGCTTTCCATTTTCACAAACTATGGCGAAACTGAACTGACCTATCTTAACAATAATACATGATATTTATCTATACCCTGATTTGCAGTTTTTTTTTTGTATTATTTACTAATTCATAATTAAAAATGACATCTATTTCTGTAATTTATTAATAAAAAATTCTATTCCGTAGATAATTTGACTGGGAAAAAAGTATAAATTACAAATGAAGCGCAAAAGAAAATATATTCTGAGAAATTTTAATATTTTATTTATATTTATATAATTGACGTATACTACTTTCATAATTGGATATTTTTGTATTACCAAATTTTATTATAAAAATTAATAATAGTAATTTGGATTTGGACGGCTATAGTAAATAAAATTAAGCTTGTCTAAATTATCATCACCCTCACCGTCAGTCAGTATTATCATCATACAAAAAATATTAATTGTTTATGAGTTCTGTTTAAATGAAAATCATCATTTTTGTATTGACCTATATGTAACTAATATTCATTGACTATAAACAATACTCGTTATTATTATACTCAAACTTTATCATATCGTCGTCATACATCTTACCCAGTCTTTTTATTGTTTCATATGCCAAAATAGGCATATATATACCTCAACATACTTCGCCATTACTTAATTCACACCATATTTGACGTATACAGAATTTATTGTCACCTCTTTAGTCTCGTACTTGATTAGTTTTTTTTTGTCAAATCGAGTAAATAAAATTTCTAAATTCAGGTTGTAAGTTGATTCATAATAATAATGATTTTATTAGAACACATTGTATTGGATAGATTATAAAGTGCTTTGTTAATTTAAAACTATATAATATAATTATCTTTAATAGCTGTTAACACTGCCACAATAGACACAATTTGACGAGAAGAAAAAATAACATGAAATTGATTTGCACGTTCTTAAGTTAACATATTGAAAGCGAGTCTGCCAAACACATAAGTATTTATTATTTATTTTTTTTTTGCTAAAATGATTTAAATAGCCATAAAAATCCAATTAAAAAAATAATCTTTTTGTTGAATTCACTACTCTGGTATATCAGCAACGTTTTGAAATGATCCGTATTTTTTTTAAATATTGTTTGTATCTTTCTCTATGGCCAGTTTAACGTCTTAATTTAACTAATTTCCACACTCAAAATAGATTAATACCTGTCGATTAATATTTTTAAAGAAAATAAACGCCTAATATGTGCATTATAAAATATTTATAATTATTTCAATTATAATTAGAATGTCGTCCTGAACAATTCTGTCTTATACATATTTTGTAATATAACTGGCTGCGTCATCTCAGTATATGGAATATTCAATTCCACTTTCTTCAGTTGACAATCCTATTCATCGCCTCCAGATCTGCCAATATTCGTTTGATATTGTATTTGGTTAAAAAAAATGGAAGTATATGCCTGTAGCACATATTGACGAAAACTTGCCATACAATACTACCGTTATACACTCCGTAATTTTTTATCACAATTGAATTTAATCAGAGTCGATGTATTTCACTATATTCATTAGATGGTTGTTAGACAGTTAGTTAGTGGGGTATTCAAAGGTCAATAGATATCGATACGTCATTTTTAGATACGCCATAAAACAATAAATGAATAGATTCTGAAGGTAATATTATGAGATTATTAATTATCACTATCCTCAGGGTGTCGTTCATTTGACCAAAAATGATTGTTCAAGATCTCGGTATAATAATAATAACCTATAAAATAATCTATAAAGTATTTTTATGAAAGTTATGATAAGGTAAAAAAAAAAACGACGGATTCTTCTGCGACTTTGCAAAATTATATGCTTACATGATTACAGCACCAGTCTCCAAATAGATAGCAAACATTTTGCAGTATTAATGAAGAAACTCTCCTTCTCGAATTGGACATAAAATTTCGATACAAAACGACGTGGAGGGTAGCTGATGTTAATAATGATAATGATAACGATAATGATTACAGCTGTCCCATTCAATATCTGAATAATTCGGTAAAATAATGCATAAAAATCCAGTTATTCTTTTATTTATCCAATTTACATTTAGGAAATGCGATATTAGAGTTGAGATTTTTTATCGTATAGTTTCTGTAAGACTGTATACTTCATTTCATTCTGTCGATGACAATCAATGCTACTTAAATTTCCAACATAAGTTGTAAGCGATATTTGTAAGCTCTTGATTTATTTAGACGTTTATGTATTATGAATTTTATATTGAATACTAATGACACATTCACAGTTGAGATTGTTTATCGTATAGTTCCTGTAAGACGGCACATCTGTATGTATCTTTAATGCAATGAATTGTGTCGATGACATTCGACGCTATTTATGCTTCCAACATAAGTAGTATATCTAACAAATGACGATATTTCTAAGCTATTTAGCGGTTAATGTTTTGTATGCAGATGGAATGCAAATATTTTTTTTTTGTTACACATTCAACAATGTGGTTTCATATTTTAATGAAAATCTTCAAATTCTGGTGAATATCAATCTATTCTGCATATTATACATGTAACATCAAATGTAAACTTAATGGTGCATAAATTCCCAGCTACCTAGTTTGTTGTTAAATTGTTTTTTTAACCAGTCAACAAACACGACATTTGCACTATCTGATTAGCTTCTCACACGCCATTACTGACATGTACCGTTATCGAGTCAACTCTTTTATAATATTATATATGTTAATCCTTGTGTCAATTTTCATCGATATTGAATTTGCTGTTGAATATATTTACCGTTTAAAAGTTTAACCTATTATATTCATTGACTGTAAACAACGATTTCCTTAATATATGTCTAAGGAAGTAAATGATAAATAGTATTTAAGCAACGATAAAAGCTTTAAATGTTCATCACTATCTTTAAATGAATTATTTACATTGTTTTATGTTTTGTTTGTTCCTTTTTTTGTTTTAGATACAACTAATATTTCGAAGAGAAAAATATGTAAATTATATGGAACCATTAGATTCCAACGAATATACAAATAAAATGACATTCGATAATACAGGTCGTTCCAGTGATCCACTTGAAAGTCAATCACCGGATATGTCATCATCTGGAGCAGAAACTGGTGAAACGTATGTTTTGAATATTTTAGTTTTGGAATTTATATTTTATTATTCTCTTTTCTAATAAATACTATCTATTTTTATTTATAGATCACCAGAGGATTTAATTTCATCATTTCCAGATTCAAAATTAAGATCGCTTGTTATAAAAATTTCAAATCCAAGATGGGTTGTTCCAGTATTACCCGAACAAGAACTTGAATGTCTATTGAATTATGCAATTGAATTAACTTTAGCAGGTAAAAAGATACACATAATTTTATGTTATTATTAATTTTATTTTTTTGTTTTATTAAAATTGATAACAATTTCTTTAATTTGTTTTTTTTTTTTTTACATTTTCTATTAGGCGTTGATCATGAATGTGACCCATGTGTGCGTTTTTATCGTGAAGGTCTATCGGTTTCATTTATAAAAATTTTAACAGACGAAGCAGTTAATACATGGAAATACAATATACATTTTTGTATTTTAAATTCATGTGGAAAATTAGTGCAATTATGTGCATTGCATATGAAACGTGATAATCCTTATTTATTGGATTTATTGGCACTTGTTCTGGATCCAGATACCAAATTTAATACATTCAATTCTATTCGTATTTCAAATCAATATGCTGTTCCGCCACAGGGTAATGCAACCATTACAAATAGTGGTGGTAATGTTGGTACAGCAACTGGAAACGTCAACAATACTGGTATCGGAAATTGGGGTTTACTTGAAGAAAATCAAATATATGCTAAATCTCCAACTGAATCACGTAGTCCAAGGGGATGGCTTGTCGATTTAATAAATAGGTATATGATAGTTTTAAAAGATAGAAATTTGTTTTTAACGTTTTTTTTTGTGTAGATTTGGTCAATATGGTGGATTTGATAATCTATTGGAACGTTTTAATGTTGGTATAGCTTTATTAAAAAAACCATCTGAAGATATACAAACATCTTCATCAATTGGTACATTATCGTCACCATTAAGTTCAATAAATGATGAGCTGTCAAATAAAATGAAAACATCAACAATTTCTTCAAATGGTACAATAAATAGTTCATCGTCAACAAGTATGTTGTCAAATAATGACAATAATAGTAATAAAATAACATTACAATTAATTCATTCTCTGCTGAGACCATTTGGACAATGCTATGAATTGTTAACAATACCAACAATTGAAAAATATTTTATGCCAATTTGGGAAGTTGTTTTAGGTTTATTGGATGGGTTATCCGATGAGGAATTAAAACGTGAAGCCAAACCAGAAGGTCGTAGTGATTCAATAAATGGTTTGGTTAAGGCGGCACGTTGTTTGGCCAGTCGTTTACCAAATCAAGAAAATTTAATTAAAGATTTGGAAATGTTTCGTTTGAAAATGATTTTAAGATTATTGAAAATTTCTAGTTTCAATGGGAAAATGAATGCATTAAATGAGATTAATAAAATGTTAAGTGCTGTTGCATGTTACCCGCATAGAACAACACAAGGCATTCAATGTCCACCTGATGAAGAAATGGATTGGTTGACCGCCGAACGTATGGCAGTATGTATTAGCATATATATATATATATATATATATAACTATATTTTGTGATTATAATTAATTATTTGTTCTTCATCAGACATGGATTAAAGAGACTGATGTACTTGGTATTGTTCTTCACGATTCACTTCACCAACCACAATATGTTGAAAAATTGGAAAGAATTGTTCGATTTTTAATTAAAGAAAGATCGTTGACATTAGATGATTTAGATGCTATTTGGCGTGCTCAAGCCGGTAAACATGAAGCTATTGTCAAAAATGTTCATGATCTTTTAGCAAAATTAGCCTGGGATTTTAGTGCTGAACAACTTGATCATTTATTCGTATGTTTTCAGGTAAGATTTGATTGTTTTTGTTTTTTGTTATGTTATAATGTAATTTTATAACCACCTAAATTGATTTAATTTATGCTTTTATATATTTTTTGTTTCTTAGGCCAGCATGACAACAGCTAATAAGCGCCAAAGAGAACGACTATTAGAATTAATACGTCGTTTAGCCGAAGATGATAAAAATGGTGTAATGGCACATAAAGTTTTACAATTATTTTGGACATTGGCCCATAACGCTGAAGTATCGCAAGAGGTTATGGATCAAGCACTTGGTGCACATGTAAAAATTTTAGATTATAGTTGTGCACAGGAACGTGATGCACAGAAAGCGGTGTGGTTGAATAAATGTGTTGAAGAGTTAAAAAATGGTGATAATTGGGTATTGCCTGCATTAAGACTGATACGTGAAATATGTTGTTTATATGAGACAACATCAAATCAAGTGCCACGTAGCCATCTGGCATTAAATAGAACACAAGTTATTGAACGTTTACAGAATGAGCATTCGCTTGTAATATTAGTAACAATTAGTTTAACATCCTATTTGGATAAAGTACGGTTATTAATAAAAGACCATCCGGAAATTACAAATGGTAATAATTTATTATTGGACAGTCGATATCCACATCCACAACAAATACAGGAACGTTTAGATTTTTTGAAATTTTTACTTAAAGATGGCCAATTGTGGTTGTGCGCCGAACAAGCAAAACAAATTTGGCAATGTTTGGCCGTAAATGCAGTATTTTCCAGTGATCGAGAAGAATGTTTTCGTTGGTTTGGTAAATTAATGGGTGATGAACCCGATTTAGATCCGGGCATTAATAAAGATTTTTTCGAAAATAATTTACTACAACTTGATCCACATTTATTATCAGAAAGTGGTATAAAATGTTTTGAACGTTTCTTTAAGGCTGTTAATTCAAAAGAGGAGAAATTGAAATCAAAAAATCGTGGATACATTTTAGATGATGAGGAATTAATTGGTAAAGATTATTTGTGGCGTGTTATAACAACAAGTAAAGAAGAAATTGCACATAAAGCAATTGAATTAATGAAAGAAGTGTCAACAGCATTGGGACCACGTTTACAAGCAACAGTTTCAGTTTTTCATGAAAATTTTATTGGTGAATGTTGTGAACGTTTAAATGCACATCATGCCGCTATTTCAGTGTTGACAAAAACAATTGATGGTGCCATTAATTTAACAACAAATGTTAATAATTGTAATGTTTCTGCTTCGAATAGCAATACTACGAATGCAAATGTTACAACTCCTACATCAGTCTTTGATGAAAATGCTTTAAGAGATAATAAATTACGTCACATTGAAGCCGAGAAAATGTGTCGTGTGTTAATTGTTTTACAGGAATATATTAAAGAATGTGATCGGACATTTATCGGTGAGCGTTTAAAATTGCCATTAAGTCGAGCCCATCGTGGTAAACATATTAGTTTGTATATACGTTTTCAAAATTCCGGACGTACCATTGATGACATGGAAATTATAACACATAACAATGAAATGGTATCATCTTTGAAAAGAAATTTACTAAAAAAAATCAAGGGTGTTTTAACAACAAATATTAAAGTTGATTTTTTACATAATAATGGTGAATTAATTGAAATAAATGATGATAGAAATCCAATTGGGCAATATTCAATACGTGATAAAATGATATTAACAGCAAAATTGACACCAATTGGTCCGGGTCTGTCAAGTAGTCCGGATAGTTCTAGTGATAGCAGTACAGGTATGTAGTTTTTTCTGTTTTTTTACATTTTATGTTTTTTTTTGAATCCAACATTACAAGGAAACTTAAGTTTCTAATTTTATTATTGTATTTTTTTTAGGATCACCTCCACGTCCATGTCCCGATGTACAGCGACCAGAATCAGAACGTACATTACCGGGTGTAATAATTTCACAAAAACAATATTACATTGATTTTTTCCTAAAATTATATCAACTTGGTAGTGATTTACAACATGATCATTTACGTGATATTTGCCGTAATATATTACATTTATTACCGTTGGACAAAAATACAATAGTTCAAATACATGCAATGTGTGGACCAAGATTGAAATTTGAAGAAAAAATAATAACACCGGCAAAACTATTTTTACATGCACCACCCGCACAAGTGCTATATAATTTAGAAGTATTGCATGCATTATTATTACCAGCTATTGATCCATTTCATGAAACAAATTTAAATTTTCTATCATTATGGATACATTCGGGTGTGGCACATTTCATTTTAGAATTGTTAACAATAAAAAACTTTTTACCAAATGCCGATATGCATACAAAACGTGCTGCATTTCAAAATATATTACGTTTAGTGAAAATATTTTTATATGTTGTTTTATGTATATTACATCGAGTTGGTGACGAACCACAAAATACTAATTTTGAAAATGGACGATCACAAATTGAAATATTAAAAGCGGCATTGAATACAATATTTGGCAATACTGAACATACAGTACGTTTAATATCAATAAAATTGGCTGAAAAATTAGCAGTTGAAATGTTATCCGCCGAACCAGAAGGTGAAGCATGTCGTACATTATTTGAATCGGCATTAAAATGGTCATGTCCTGATCTTAAAACAATTAAAGCAATTGTACAATTAGCATGGGCTAGTGGTTGTGGCCGTTTAAATAAGTTGGGTACACCATCGGGAAATGTTTATGGTTATGATTTTAGTCGTGAAATTGCTGAACCTGAAATGCAAGATTTTAGTTTGTGTAAAGAAGCATTTGAGGTATTAACAATCAGTTTAGTATTGAATCCAAATGCAAATGAGGCATTAAGTAGAGATCCATTATGGTCAAAATTTATAACATCATTAGTGTTAATGAATCCATTGAAACAAATACGTCAAAATGCTGGTGAACAATTATATCTTAGTTGTACATATTGTGCAAGTGATTGGCGTCCAATTGTTTTTATTGTTAAATTATTAATTGATTCATTACAAGTGCTTGTACCAAAACACTCGTCAACATGTGGTGATTTCTTTCAATTATTGTGTCGTACATTAAATTATGGTTGTATTTTTAATTGGCCATTATCAATTGGTGAAACATTAATAAAACAGGAATTTTCATGGTTACGAAATGTACGTGATAAGGTTAAAGAAACTGGTGAAACACAAGTGCATGAAGATTTATTGGAAGGTCATTTAAGTTTAACCAAAGAATTGATGTTTTACTTGAATTTTGAATCAAAAACACATTTAAAGGATTTAATTATTGTAAGTTGATTTTGTTATTTGTGTTATTATTAAATTTTTTATTATAAATATATGAAAAATTAATGTATTATTATAGGAAATTGTTGATGATTTTTTATTTCCTGCATCACGACAATATCTTCATTTACGTAGAACTGGTACCTTAATTAATTGTAATGGACCACCACCTGTATGTCGTACACCACATACAATAGCTGCAGCATGTGATTTATTAGTCGCATTATGTCAAGAATCGATACCAAATACAAAATTAATTGTTAAAACATTAATTGATATGTTTTGTACTGGTAAGTTAAAAATTGCTTTCAATTTTATGTACTCGTACAATTATAATAAATATGAAACAATTAATTAGCGACTGATTCAATTTTTTGCTTAAAATTTTGATTTTTTTTATTTTTTTTATTTAAAGATACCGAACCGTTACGTGAGTGGGAATATTTGCCGCCAATTGGCCCGAGGCCATACAAAGGTTTTTGTGGTTTAAAAAATGCGGGCGCAACATGTTATATGAATTCTGTATTGCAGCAATTATTTATGGTACCACTTATTCGTAATGGGATTTTAAGTGCATCGGGTGCAGTTAATGATCCAAATGAAGATTTTAGTGGTGAATCTGATGTAACTAGCAACAAAATGGTAAAATATAATTTCGAAGCATTTAATAAGATATCTTTTTGTTTTCCATTTCTAGTGTACAGCGGATATTTATAACGATGAGGATAATAACCGTAGTAGATATCATATTGGGATATTAAAACATGTACAAGCAATATTTGCACATTTAGGGCATAGTGCATTGCAATTTTATGTTCCTAGGGGCCTGTGGACTCATTTTAAGTATGTTATTTATTTTATTTTATATTAATTACTCTTTATTTGTTGTTTTTTGTTTCTGTATTCTTAAATTTTCTTAGATTACAAGGTGAACCCGTTAATTTACGTGAGCAACAAGATGCTGTAGAATTTTTTATGTCATTATTTGAAAGTTTAGATGAAGGCTTAAAAGCTTTGGGTCATCAACAATTAATGGGCGGTACATTAGGTGGTTGTTTTAGTGATCAAAAAATTTGTCAAGGTTGCCCCCATCGATATTCCAAAGAAGAACCATTCAGTGTATTTAGTGTTGATATTAGGAATCATAGTTCGTTAACTGAATCATTAGAGCAATATGTAAAGGGTGAACTGTTAGAAGGTGCTGATGCATACCATTGTGATAAATGTGATAAAAAGGTTTGTTGTTTATTGTTTATTGTTTTTCCATTTACACTTTGTGATGTATTCCTGTAGCACTTTGTAATTGTAGCTAATTTTTTTTTTTATTTATTTAATAACTTTATGTATAAAATTACACATTTTAATTTTCTTTTAGGTGGTTACAGTAAAAAGACTTTGTGTTAGAAAGCTACCTCCTGTTCTAGCTATACAATTAAAAAGATTTGAATACGATTATGAACGTGTGTGTGCTATTAAATTTAATGATTACTTTGAATTTCCTCGAATATTGGACATGGAACCTTATACAGGTAAGTTTTATCAAATAGTATGTTCATTGCACATTGACGATTTTTCTTTTTTCAATTTAAAAAATTATAGTTTCCGGATTAGCAAAAATTGAAAATGAAGTTATTGAAATTGATGATAATATTGATGATCAACCGGTAACAACAAAATATCAATTAACTGGAATTGTTGTGCACAGTGGTCAAGCATCTGGTGGACATTATTTTAGTTATATTTTACATAAGTATGTCTTCACAAAATACAATTATGCTACTAATATATATTTATTAATATATATTTATATGTATATATATATATGTTTTGTTTATATTTTTTTATGTTAGGGATGAAACTACTGGTTGTGATATTTGGTATAAATTTGATGATGGTGAAGTAACTGAATGTAAAATGCACGAAGATGATGAAATGAAAGCACAATGTTTTGGTGGTGAATATATGGGTGAAGTGTATGACAATAATTTAAAGCGAATGCAATATCGTAGACAGAAACGTTGGTGGAATGCATATATGTTATTTTATACGAGATGTGATCAAACACAAATAACATCATCAACACTAATACGAGAGAAAAGTATTGAACAGTTATCATTAGCCGAAAGTCGCAATTGTGTATTGCCAATGCCAAATGCTATTGACAAAAGTGTACGCTCACAGAATATACGTTTCCTGCATTCACGTAGTTTATTTTCAATGGAATTTTTTAATTTTATTCGTAAATTAGTTCAATCGTGTGCACCAAATGTTAGAGGCGAAAGAATGGATAAATTGGTAAATTTATTATAATTTTGTTGTTTTTTTTTAATATTATGTATAATTATTATTACTTTTTAATTTACAGACTTTGCAGGCAGAGGAACTATCACTTTTGGGTGTGCAATTAGCTACAAAATTCTTATTTCATTCAGGATTTCGTACAAGAAAGGCATTACGGGGTGCAGCTATTGATTGGTATGACGAATATATAATTGCACTAGAATATTGGTATGATTTTAAGTTATTTATAATTTCGTTTATTTATTATTTATTTTATTTATTTTTTATGAAAATTACGTTTTCTTGTTCTTATCATTTTCTTAATGATGCAAAGCAAATTGGTATGTGAAATTAAAAATGTGTTTTTTTTTATTGCTAATACTTTGAATTTCGTTATTATTATTTATTAATCGTGTGTAAAATTCTATAGAAATGTTTATTTTAAAATACTATAAAAGTAAAATTGGAGGTTAGCTATTAAATTGAAAAGATTATTTTATAATTTTGTGTTAGTATTAATCAAGAATGATAATATGATACACCGTATATCTGTTTAATTTCATAAATTAGCTTACGTTTGAACTGAACAATATTAAAAAAAAACCCCATTTGCTTTCTGGAAAACTGATAAATATGGATCACAGTAGTGGAGTTGGGCTAAGTGTATCTGCAAAGCTTAATCTTGTCGATTTCGAAGTCAATATTGAATCGAATATTACATATAAGCACGAATAAATTGTTAAATGTATAACAATAGTTTCGATTTACGCACCTACGGACCAAAAATCGTTTGATGATAAGGAGAATTTATTGATATTATGTTATTGTGTATGGGTAACGATAATAAAAAAAAATACTTGATCATCATTGATATTGGGTACACACAGAGATGTGAACAAAAAAAGAGGAATTTTTTGTAGGAATGTGCATTAAACATAGCGTATACTGAAAATTTTCTTTCCGAATGCAATATCAAACGAGAATTTGACTGATCTGGAGTTGGTGAACCAGAGTTCAATAGAATCGGATCGGTCACACACTGAGGCGACTAATTAGTTATATTGCAAAATACGCACTTGACTGACATTCGCAGGGTGATAGAAGATTCGGTCGTCCTAAGACAACCAATACCAGTGTCTGGGAGTTGGAATGAAGTGAAGGCACTGCTTAATAGTGGTTGTTGTAAAGTTTGATATAGATGATGATGAGATAGATATATTAACATTAAACAAGAGAATAAATGTATCTTATCGAAGGAGTTATAAGGAATTAGTTTTGTAGTAACAAAATAATACATAATTTCGCAGATGCAAATTTATTATTAATAACAAAATATTTGTATATTCATGTTCTTTTTTTTTTTTTGTTTAATATCAATATTAGGTACGAAACATTAACTTGTCATATTCGATATTCATCAAATGTTCGGCATTGGTTTGCTCAAAATGCATTTCTGAATCCATCGACAAGACTTTGTGAATACATTTTAATAGCACCATCACAAGAAGTGCGTACAGCATTTGTTAAAATTGTTGTATTTTTCTGTCATTTTGCAATAAATGATGAACCGATAGAAGGTTTTGAGGGTGATAATTTGGCTGAACAAATTATTATTTGTGTACTGCAATTATTAAAAAGTGATGTAGCCGAACATGGAAAATCTTTAGCATATTACTTTAGTTTGTTTACAATGTACGTCGGTTTAGGAATACAAGAAAAACAGCAATTATTAAAGGTAATAATAATAAGTTTGTTTTGTTTTTACGTTCAAATGTTTATACTTATTTTTATACTTATTGAGAGAGAAATAATTTGGTAAATATATTTAGTTAAATGTTCCTGCAATATTCATGAAAGTTGCTTTGGATGAAGGTCCTGGACCTCAAATTAAATATCAAAATCCAGAATTATGTAAATTACATCAAGTTGTTTCACATTTAATTAGATGTAGTGATATATCGTCGAGATGTCAAAGTTCTGGTGCAAATAATGGTGTCATCTTACCAAATCCATATGCAAATGAAGCGGTTGAAGATTTAATACCAATATCAATTGAAGCAACTGAATTATTATTTGGTAGAACTAGGTATGATTGACCTTATTTATTAATATTTTTTTTGTATAATCTATCTACATATTTGTAAATGGTGAAAAAAAAAATAATTTTAATGTTTTGTTCTTTTAATTTTTAGTTATGTTAAAAAATTAATTGAAGATGTACATGTCGGTGAAGATGGTTTAAAATTACTTCAATATTGTAGTTGGGAAAGTCCAACATTTTCACGTAATGTTTTAACTGAATTATTATGGCATTGTGGTTTTTCATATTGGAATGATATGCGACATCATACAGATTTGTTATTAAATATTTTATTAATGGAAGATTCATGGCAAAATCATCGTATACATAATGCATTGCTGGGATTGGGTGAGGAACGTGAAGGTTTATTGGATACAATACAACGAGCGAAAGCTCATTACCAAAAACGTGCATACCAAATAATAAAATGTTTAGTTCAATTATTTAAACGAAGTCAAATGGCCGCAACAATGTTACATACAAATCAATGTATCGCAACGAGTTGGCATATGTCGGTTGAATGGTTGCAAGATGAATTGGAACGTCAACGTGGTCAATACAATTATAGTTCATGGTCACCGCCAGCACAAAGTAATGATAATACAAATGGATATATTTTGGAACGATCACAATCTGCAAAAAGTATATTGCAAGCTGCTTTTGAGTTATGTCCTGAAGAGGTATGGTTTTATTTTATTTAATTTTTGGCAATGCTTTTTTATTTGTTTTGTTTAATTTTTTTTTATGATTTTATTAGGAACCAGATGATCCAAATGATTCAGATGTAGAACCACTTGAAGATGCAATAACTGCAATAGCTGCAGCTGCAGCAGCAGCATCAACAACAACAGCAGCTGCATCAGCGGCATCAACAACATCAGCAGCAACAACAACAGCAACCATAACAATAGTAACAACAACAGAATTGATAAATGTATCTAATACATCTGAATCAACTGAAAATGTAACAGTTACAACACCAGCATCAAAGATATCAGAAAATTCTGCTATGGAGGTATCATCGACATCATCATTGTCTAGTCCGGTTATAGTATCCATAAATCAGGAATCAAATTCAACACTACCATTAACACCACCACCTCCACCGCCATCATCATCACCATCAACACCGTCATCGTCATCCTCAACATCATCATCATCAGCCGAACCATTGAAAGTTGATTGTGGTGAAGATAGTGAGGAAAAACTTTCTACAGCTCTAAACCAAATGAAACTATCACCAAATCAGGTGAGAAGAGATTTTTGTTTTTAATATTTTACTTTATTTTTTTATTGCCACTTTTGGTTGCATTCTTACTATACTCGTTCATCATCATCACGGCCATCTTGTGGTCGAGCATAGGGTGCTCACGATCTCTGGTCAGTCATTTTCACTTTCTTCGTTTGGAAATCTTGATCGCTGCCTCTAGATCTTCTAGAGTTGTTTAAAAATTCTATTCATCATAGCAAACATTTACTAAACTTTAACCGAACCTTACATCTGTTTCAGCACGTACATATCTGTTTTTAAAAAAATAAACTTCGTATATATTTATTTCTTTACATAATTAATAACTGCACCGTTGCTCATGTCAAAAATTTGCCAATCTTCATTAGTTTCAGTACAAAATTTTACATTGTGAATCACGATCTAGAGCACAGATCATCAGTTTAGTCTGTTTAAAGTCAACAAATAACACACGCAATTGATACGGTATATATGCAAGACCTGTTAAACATGCCTGTTCATTTATACCTGGTTCTAAAACTATACCGATCCTGGCGTGTATGATGTTAGCATAGCAACAACCTTTTTA
>JANSTX010025624.1:0-15178 GCA_027564355.1 Penthetria funebris | reverse complement strand
ATAATTAACGATTTATGAAATTAATTTAAATGAAAATGTATATAATTTAATTTGCATATTTTTAATAAATTCTGCTACAATTTTCATAAAATTTAAATTAATACTTTGGTTTTTAATTAATGTAAATTATTTAACAGAGTATTTTTAAGGCCATTGTAATAACATTATGTTTTATAATCTATAGTTTTTTATGTGCTTTTTAGTACTTTATGATGATAGTATTTAAATATATTTAACACAATCATATCGATTTGTAATAAAAAGATAAAATAATGTTTAAAATGAAAAATTGAAACAGAAATGAAAAAAAAAATTAAAAAAATATTTGTAATAAAATAGATTTAAAAATAAAAATTAATGGTGTTTTTTAAATTATATTTAATAACAAAGTACTACTCATCTATGTGAGGTAAATGATCGATTTGAAACAACTATATTCCAGTCAGTAGTTACAAATCGATTAGGCATCCACAGCTTCCTTCAGATTATTATATTATTAAAATATGTTGTCTGAGAGCTAGAACATCTATAATTCTATAGCTGCTTGTAAATAATTTTTTTTTGTATTTTTGGACAATTTAGTTCATAATGGGTTAAATAACTCAATGCTGAATTGTTTTCTAACAAAGAATGACTGAGAGTAAGGAGGTGAAAATTAAGTTTTTGGATAATGCGACCATAATTTAGAATTTATTAAATTTCAATGTGTGGGCGATCGATAACGGAAAAAGTTTAAATGCTATTAGAAAAGGTTCTGCTGAAAAGATCATTGCCAATATTTAATGACATGCAACGAAAACAAATGTTGAAATAAAATTCATAAACATTGATTTTTTGCACATGATGATTTGTAGGTAATCAAATATTTGAGTGTAATCGGAAAATATGTTGTTAAAAGAATTTTCCAGTAAAATCAAAAAAGACAGCATTCATCATATTATATTATTCTTAAACTTTATGTATCGATAACGATATTGCAACACTGAATTAGTTGGAAATTGCTGTTTTTAAATTAAATCTTTAATTACCAGCTATTTTTCAATATATATTTCTACATTGATAGAAATATATGGAATAGAGTGGAAGACTATCATCCAAATTAATCGATCCATCTTTACTGTCACGTAGTGTCACTTTTGAGTGGGAGTTGACTTATTTGTCATACGTATATTTCTAACCTCATTTGCCAGGCAAACTATTATCAATCATTGTAACTAATTACTTTATTTTTAACTTAATTTTTTAATATTATTCGCGTAACATATAATTTTACATACGTGCATTACATACATTAATAAATTTGCCTCCACGCGGTGTCACCGATAACTCGATCACGATATATGTCAGTAATGCGTAACAAATTGGTGGTATAATTTAAATAAATAAACATATAATTTGAATTTACATAATACATTGTCAGATTTACGTAATGATTGCGTGATTCTGAAATGAATACCATATCAGATCATAGGTTCAAAATCTACAGATCCATGAATCCTATACTACTATACTATATATACTTCTGATATTATGTACTTTGTTAGAGAAAAATAATTGTGCTTCGAATTTTATCTTTTCCATTAATTTGCGACAAAAATTAAAAGTTATTAGTTATTGAGAACAAATCAACAGGATATTTCCGATTTCAATTTTTTTTAAATTTGAATTTATGTTTCTTTTTGTAATTTGGATTTTTTTTTTAATTACTCTAATGTAAAATAAAAATTTGTTATATTACTGTATTTCTGTACGTATCCATTTGCAGTGGTTTAAAACTTTGAAAAAGTGTCAATTAAGAGTTAAATTTCACTTTTATTAATTAAAAACTTTTAACTAACTTTAAGTATAAATTAAAGTTCGAATAAATTTTAATTATTATTAGTAATTATATTTTAAAATAGAAGATAAAAGCACCTGTAAGTTATCTCACATTTATTTTATAATAAAAATGTGAAAACCAAAACTTCAAAACTTATGAGTTATTTAAAAGCTTAAGAAAATAATCTGATACTTTTTTTAATTGTCCTTTCTCCGTATAATGATTACCAGAAATTAATTCATAAATAATAATAATTTGCTGTTAGAAAAAAAAATGTAATGTTAAGGATTGTTAAATATATAAGACTCAAAATGCATGGTTGATTACTTTAATGGTCAATATAATTAACCATATTGTGGATAACTGATTAAAATTGGATCAGGATAATAATGAGATCAAAATACAAATGCTTTCATTAGGGTGACTATATAAAACTTCTACATTTAACTTATTTAATTGAAAATGTGACTTCAACTTCCAGTATCCTGAATACTTACATATTAGTACTCGTGAGTCTCATACACATATTTACATAACATATGTACATAATATACACAATCAAATCAAATTCTAATTTGAATGTCATAATAACGCAATGCCGAAATGAATTTTACCTAAAACATATTGATTTTATTGGGGTCGATCATTTACATAAATCATCTTCTTAATATCCATATCAAAATAATGTTGTATTTAAAAATTGCAAAGGTACAATTTCCTGAATGTATTTTGTATCTCAAGTAATTGCATATTCTAAAGAAAATGCATACAGATGTAGTCTAATTTAATTTATCTGTTCACACTTGATTTCTGTACAAATAAATAATTTATGCTTGCAAAAAATTTCATTTCGATATGTTGAAGCATACTCAAGTTATCGCCCAACGCACGTACACGTAATTTAAAATGTTAACGAAAAATTTCAAATATATAATGACGTCATAATGTTACTGCAATAAACGCCGCAATTAGACATAATGTCTCTATTGACAATTTACAAATCGCAAGGTTATTGAACTTCAGTTCAGCCATATTGAATGGGAACATACTCGTTTGAAAAAAAAATGAGGACAAATCTTATTGCATTTTACGATAAAACAAAATTGTAAATAATGATTGCTTATCGTGTTACACTTGCACGAGCATATATAGTAGCACCGTCGCACACAAAATTTTATTCTTATTTGCTTCATCAATTGACTATGCAGTCGTTCAGCTTCTCTGCTGTTTAATATGCGTGTGATAAGTTTTTTCTACTTTTCTTTAACACTTTAGAGACATTTTGTCGCCATAATATTTAATATTTATTTTTGTTGTTTGTCGCGTAATTGAATTTTTTAATTTAATTGTTTTTTTGCAATGGTGAATTTGAACGTGTCACTTTTAATATATGCTAAAATTAGAGAAAATTCATAAAATAATAATTTTCTATTTTTCTGGACTTTCTCAATGAATTTTGTTAATTTTTGAATTTGGCTCAGAAAGCCGAACTAAGACTATTGTTGTATGCATTGTCTTCAACATAAATTTTGTGTTCAGTTCAATTTTTCAGTTTAAAAATGAGTCGATCAATGAGGGGATTTGGTGTATATAAATAAAACAGCAAATTAGCAGTACAATTTCACAACAGGTAAGCTTAAGATTTATGAATTATAGCAATGTAGTCCACAATCTATAGTCAACAATATCAAGTCATATTTCCACTGACGTAATTACCAGTTTCTAGACAACAAATCCCCTTAAGTTATAGTCAATTGAATATATAGTATATCAATAAATAATATGTAAATTTCTCATGCTTCTGAAATTTCATTTCTATAATGCAATGTCATAAAAATATGTATTCCTAGTGCAAGTATCCAAAATTTGCTTAAAATAGTTCTTAATTTTGAAGATCTCTATCATGAGATCATAACATTAAGCATGTATAGTTATATAGATATTTCACGTGTAAAATAAAACATATTATTAGGAAAGATCTTACCAGCTTTGAACTATTTATTCATTGTTATCACGTCATAATAAATTGATAATTCAATATGCATAAATTTTGACACCTACATGAAAATACAAAAAGAAACCGCAAATTGACCTGCACCTTTTTCCACTGGTGGCTTATGATAATATGAAAATTGTACGTTGATCATAAATACAAATAAAATTATTTAAAACTTAGACTCCAATGTGAAAATACAAAAAGAAACCGCAAATTAACCTGGACCTTTAACCGCTGATTGCGTATGATAATATGAAAATTGTACCTTGATCATAAACAGAAACAAAATTATTTAAAATTTAGATTCCGAAGTGAAAATACAAAAAGAAACCGCAAATTAACCTAGACCTTTAACCGCTGGTCGCTTATGATAATATGAAAATTGTACCTTGATCATAAACAGAAACAAAATTATTTAAAATTTAGACTCTAACGTGAAAATACAAAAGGAAATCGCAAATTAACCTGGACCTTTAACCGCTGGTCGCTTATGATAATATGAAAATTGTACCTTGACCATAAACATAAACCAAATTATTTCAAATTTAGACTCCAACCTGAAAATACAAAAAGAAGCCGCAAATTGACCTATGAAAATTGTGCCTTGACCATAAACATAAACAAAACTATTTAAAATTTAGACTCCAACGTGAAAATACAACAAGAAACCGCAAATTAGCTTAAACCTTTAACCGCTGGTCGCTTATGATAATATGAAAATTGTACCTTGACCATAAACATAAACAAAATTATTTAAAATTTAGATTCCAATGTGAAAATACAAAAAGAAACCGCAAATTAACCTGTACCTTCGGTTATGATAATATGAAAATTATACCTTGACCATAAACATAAACACAATTATTTAAAATTTAGACTCCGACGTGAAAATACAACAAGAAACCGCAAATTAACATAGGCCTTTAACTGCTGGTCGCTTATGATAATATGAAAATTGTACCTTAATCATAAACAGAAACAAAATTGTTTAAAATTTAGACTCCGACGTGAAAATACAAAAAGAAACCGCAAATTAACCTGTACCTTTAACCGCTGGTCGCTTATGATAATATGAAAATTGTGCAATGGAAATTACATCTCGGATAAAAAACGGACAAAACAATAAAGTGGTGAAACTACTAAAGAAAACCATTTGTCCCTGTTCGTAGTTTTCTAACCAATTTTCAGTTGAATAATTTTGATGAGAATTTTTAAAATAGTTTTAATTTGCAATGTTATCATTTTATATCATATGATGTATTATTCCGTATCATGTTCCAATAGTCAATAAATTCATAATAATATGCTTCATCAGTAGCTGAACTATATTTATATCATATCGATCTTGAAGTAAAATACATTGTTTCTTGTAGAAATCGAGTATATTCCTCGCTTTTATCGCTATTGAAAATATGCCTTTTATACTATTTCAAATGATTAACATTTACAATATACAAACTGCTAATGAATTCCAAATTTTAAAATAGGGATATGAATGGAAATAATTATTTTTAAAATAAATTTTCATTTGTACATTATTTACTACATTTATAACGAGTGTATATATCTTTTTAAATTCGTAAGATTAAGAAATAAAGAACATTTTCAAATTATCAGTAGCGACATTACCAAACTCAAATACGACTATTACAATGTAATTAAAATACCTCAAATGGGTATATTATCGCGTCTATTGTTGGTATTTCAAGTTGGTTAATTATCATATAATAAGGGGTTAGAAATAGCATTTAATTTCAGAGATTTTCCATCATAAAAGCGCTTTAAGGATTTCTGTTGGCACAGAATTGAATAAATAATTAACCACCGTAATTAATTTATGGTTCAGCATACGCGTTCAAATTTGTATAAACTTTTTCATTTATAAGTAAATAACTGAGTATAGGTTTATATACTCTAACTGAAAATTTCATCTAAATCCAACGAACATTTATATGAATATATTTATTAGAATATATAACATTTATTTATATTGGTTTCCATTTATTCTAAAATTCTTTAATTTTTACACACTTCCACATGTACATATTTTATAAAATAAACCCGTTAAATACTTCACTATAATGTACTGTTTAGAATATATATTGCGAAAGACATCAAGTATTGCGATCAGTTTAACTATTGCCATGTTAGAATAAAATATGTAATAGAAGCATGCTTTTCTCAACTACATTTGTACACTTGTGGCATGCGATCCACTTTAACCCTGAGTAAATTTAATTAACACATCTCTACTTACACGCGAAAATTAAGAAAATTAGAATTGACGTTAATAGTTTTGTTTTTCTTTCACAATTTGCAAAGAAGTCAATAATCAATAATAGTGATGATTATTAAAAATTTTAAAAAGCAACATAATAAAATTTTGAAATGAAATAAACATAACAGGAATATTGAACATATATTTTATATTCTGCAAAAATTAAAACAATTTTTAAAGATTTAATAAAGTCCTTTTTACATTCCACATGCAGTTGGTAAATTGGATTACACGAAGAAAAGTATCTCTTTTAAAAATATATTAAATTGAAGGTAGTATCTCTAACATTCTAACTTATGCTGTACAGTTAACGACAATAAGGATAAATAAATAATACAATGAAAATAAAGGATCATAATTTATTAAAACAGTTTGAGCAAGAGAAATGTCTATTAAAATAAATGCGGAAAATGGAAAATGACAGACAATATGTAATTGACTCACTATTTACATTGTGTATATTCTTGTTTTCGTACAAGTATAAATAGACTATATTTAATATATACTAATTATAATTACAATCATACAACAAAGTTTAATACCCTGGCAATAGCTGAATATATTACGTACATAACTTGCGGTTACGTAACACTATATTCTGTCTATAGTAGTATAGTAGTAGTATGTCTAAAGTAGAGTGGAATTAATTAATCAAACAATAAATGTAAAATAATTACGATAAACAATAATTCCTTATATAAGGAAATCATGAACGTATTTATAGAAATATTTTCGAAAACGATTAACTCATGGAATTAGTCAGGATGCTATAAAAATGAGAATGATGAAGATTACTAAAATTGAACAACATCAACATCATAAGCCCTATACTAAGTTGGGTTATTGACTTTGTTTTAGGTGACCGCTGGAAATAAATCAAAAGAGACCATATGCAAAATTACACACACAATCGAAATGAACATGTTGAGATGGTTATCGCAACAACAATAAACAAGTCAGTTTAAAAGTTGCCAATCTAGTCACATAAAGATGGTCACGTTATGCTAAGTCCATAAACTCACTACGTAAAATGGGATTTTGAACATTGGTAATTACAAATTACTTGAGTAACTGGTGCAAAAGGAGTGAACTTATAATGAACATTATTTTATCATATACATTTTACCTTGATTGATCGATGGAAAAAAATAGACGAAGTAAAAAGTTATGAATATTTTTGACGTTATTTTTGCATTTACCACTTTTGTTCAATGTCATATCATGCGTATAAAATATGTTGTACTTGTTCGATTGAAGCTGTGAAGTGTCATCGACGAAATATATACAATATACAAATCTACCGTATGGATTTTGCAGTTACTATCCTCGACGAATGTTAACCCAATTTTTCTTCACTATAATTTACTTACTTGTTGTCTGACATTCTAATATTAAAAGAAATGTAGAAAATAAAATCACATTGAACAAGTGTGACGTTTTAATTATGTCTCAACCTCAAATTTCATAAATAGTGAAATAAATAGTAAAAGAAATTTGCTGAGTCCTATATATATTCATTACTGAACTGAAATGTATTGAAAATTAAGGCAGTTATTATGTTAAATAAATATAGTAAATAAATTGGTTGTAAAATCTAATTAGGCATTGATATTGAGTAGGTATGTCAACTATCTTACCAGAGATACATAAACGAGTTATAACAGAAACCATTACTATATCTCCTTATTTTAACAGATCCACCATGTGGAGATGATAGAATTTGTACAACAGCATCATTATTGAGACATCAATAATGTTATGTGCAAGCAAAAATACAGTGAAAATCTATTAATATTGGAAAATTTTCTTATGATTCTCAGTTTGATAATAATCATATATAACATTTTATTTTTCTATATTTTCCATAAATAAAGACAATTTTTATGCATAAACGAGAATCAAATGAATTTTTCAACAAATAAAGTGTAATATATTTAAATATTATTAGAATTTTTATAGACGGTGAAGAATAACATTGAATTGTTTTGAAATTTAAATTCCTATACATAAATTGGGGAAAATGATGAAAAATTATGCAATAAAATTCCTGTATTCGGGTTATTTAAATAAAATATAGCTTTATTAATATTTAGAATAATATCATGGTAGTATGTTGGATCACGAGTCTCAAAAATCTTAATATTTAAATGGTATTGATCATTCAGTATTATACAATTTAATTGAATTTTCTTAAGTTTCATTATAATTCTTAATATAACATATCGTAAACATATGGTAAACAAATAGATATAGAGAATTGGAGGACTCAGCATTTGGGATGTTATAGACGATGTCACTAAAAAATATATATCAAGTTCATCATTCAAAATAATTTACAAGTATCGTTATACTGAATAGAGTTTCAGAGTGCTAAGGGAAGTATTAGGGAAGTATACACATCATCGTATAAATAATTTGTTGGAATGGTTTGTAAACCCACAGTTATCTATAGTTTAATGGTAAGATGTTTATTCATCAACTACACAAAAAAGACACCGATACGCCATAAAACTGATATGTATACCGTAATCGAATTGCCGGCGGTACTGTGGTTAGTGTTTAGAATATGCAATCATCACGTTCATATTGGCGATAAACAGAAGATTACTCCATATAACGATTAATATCCGGTCAATTATCTTGAATTTTTTTTCTGATAATTTGGTAATAGATTAACATGCTGACAATTTGTTACTAAAATGCAATCATAGTTTCTACCAACAATAAATCAACAAACTTATATGATCTTATTCGATTTTATCAAAATGAAATACAAAATCTTTATATGATATTTGGATTGTATTAAGTAACATCTAATTACCTGTCTCACAAATTTGTTTTAGTAGAGATTATTTTATTATTTTACCAATTTAATAGAGTATTTTAGGCTTTATATATAGTAATATCGATATATCATTTTTCTCTGGTGAGCAACTATATATTTGGCTGATTTTCTGCCCTTGTTGTCATACAATGACTTTGCCCCAAACTACTATAGCATTTAACAATAACCGAATACTATGATGACATTGTAACATTTATGGTACATCATATCTTAATAGCTCCGGTTAACATAATGACTCAGCAAGCTATAGGTGAATGGATGGAGTTTTGTTAACTAAAAATAAGTAACTCAAAATGTAAGGATATCATATTTTAGGTGTATAAATGAGCGCACTTGTCCATTAATTCAATTCACTTCTGTGATTGATTCTTACCCTTGCCACATGGTTATATACATGTGATGTTATATATATATATATATATATTGTAAGTAAAATTATGTGGGATATTATTAACCTATCTATACTTGTATAATACATACAATAAATAAGTAAAAAAAAAGCTCGTCTGCAAGGAGATTGTATTTTAATTTGGTTAAAGGTTAAAAATACTATAAAATACAAGTATAAAATTTACTGAAACAAAACCAGATACAAGGAAAGACCAATCCTAAAATCCGTTTTGAACAAATTAATGGGATGGGTGGTTGCTATTCGTATAATATATAATATCTACGAATTTGCGAAATAAAATTTCGAATTTACGTACCTATCGGAGGATATTAATTAATTAAATGAAATAAAGAAGAAAATATAATGAACACGAAACGATCACTTTATAAATATTACAATATATAGATATATATACACCATTGCGAGTATATACGAATAATAGTACATTCAAAATAGTACTATCTAAAATTTAAGTTTACCCATCTTCTTCTTTGGAAAGATACTCGTACATAATATCTGAAGTTATATGTTTATATTTAATCTTGGAACACCTACTCTAATTAATTGAATTAAAATTTACTGAAAGGTTTATCTTAACACTTAGTTCCTCCTTAACTTTCATATAATTAATTCTCATACAATTTTCATTTTATCAGTTGTATTTGATTTTGGATATCTTATATAGACTAAATAGTGTTTGATGTTAAATTTATATAAGATGTACAAGTATATGCTTTTATTGCTGATACTTACATAAGATAAGATGGGGTATTCAACAAACTCCACAATTTCTTAATTATATAGACATATATACGTACAATATGTAGATTTAATGTAATTAAATTGACGCGTTAAAATCAAATTTAAACACAACTTGAGGTATTTCGTATATTTACAAGGATTATTTGTTATTTTTAAAAGTGAATTTCTTTGGTATTTGTGGTAAATTATCATATCAATCCAATTTGGTAAATTTTATAAATTTTAATATTATCGAATATGTTATTATAAAAGGACAGTAGAATTCGAATTACCCATTCTGATGAGTTAAATTACTGATAAAGTTTTTAATGTACCGCTACGAGACCATTGCTGACAAATTATTAAATTACCATCATCACATTAAACTTATCTAAAATACTTTTAGTAAGGGTTAGGATCAATTACGACACTGAATTGAATTCCGTACATAGTTTCCATAATACCACCATGTGATTGCCACAGGAACATAGTTTATACCAACAGCTATTTAAACACAACTTAAATTGCAGCGGCGAAAGGGTGATGCGGGTCCACAACCGCATCATCCTTTTAGGAAATTAACATTCAACTTCATCAACCTAGTGTGCATCTCACACTACCTAATTATACGATAAACGTTACCTAATTGCAGACCGGATGAGAACACGATAACGACTTTTGATTTACGTAAACGTACGCGATTTGAATCCTGTAACGTTAAAACGTTTATATTTTATAACATTGTCCTTTTATTTTTTTTTTCAAATTTTATTTAAGATTGATTGAGTAACCTTGATGTTATTCGGCCACTCCGTTCGTCACCTAATTAGAAATTTAAGCTACACTATTTATGTATATCGCTTTAATGTTGTTTTGTTAAAATTAATAGAAAGATGATTACATTTTGGTCTCTATTTTAGTATTTTATTCACTAATAAATCACTAATAATTTTTTTCATAATATTATGAGTATTTTAATTATCTCGCTGGACTGAGTGCTATTTAAGATGGTTCAACTATGCTACCATCGTCTGCTTTACCTTATGGCGTTCAATGTAAGTAACAAAACATAATCAATAGTCGTTGAAATACGGTTTTATATGTAAATAATATGTTGGATGTGTTATAAACACAATCTCTATAAATGTATATTGCTTTTAATATGCTGATATTACGATATTACGGGTGGGTTTCCTTACATATTTGTTTCAAAGAAAGTATAAAGTACATATCCTAAGATTAGAAATTAGAAATGTACTCGAATATATAAATATATGTATACATATAGAATTATGAGCATATCTATAGAAATATATGTGGAAAATTATGAAAGTTCTAAGGCTATAGGGGTATAGATATAGGGGGAAAAGAAAATGAATAGAACCTAATTTGGTCTATATTGGGATGAGAAAAACCATTTAAATGAAAATTGAATGACATGAATATATGAGTATATTAAATATGTGAAGGTACTATGTATGTTAAAATAAAAACGGAAATATTTCTATTTACCAAATTTGATTAGAGTTTTATGATGTTCACATAAAATTATCATACAACAATGAATTTCTTTTCACTTAGTTGAATTCAAAAAGATATATAAAGGGGAGTTAGTGCTTTTTTTTTTTTAAAAAAAAAAAAGCCCTTATTTTGTATATTAAAATTATATGAATTTAAATTGTTTACTTTAGTGAGGATTCATTTTTAAAAAAACATTTAATTCAGCAAAAATTTACTAATATGAGTAAATTATAAGCATAATTCAAGTCATTTTATGTATATAAATACACCTGTTATAAATTTGTTCTCTAATGTAACCAAAAAGGACTGATTTGATAATGATGATGATGATGATGATGGGGAAATTCTTCTAAATACGCACATGTACCCTTTTCCGGTATTCTCATTTTTTATATGGGGTTTCCTAAATAAATATTTACAGACTATAATCACAATAATCACAATTATTGAAGAATATCAAGAGTCTTATAACTAGTAAAAATTTCTTCCATAAATTGATGAGGACCATTTTATAAAGATGACACTTCTCCACAATTTATCGTAATATGAATATCGAATCAATAGTTCTTCTGAAGCCACCATTCTGTTCATCGTAAATCTCAGTTTTTGTCGTAATTTCATCACCAATAATTTTAGTGAGGAGTTTCTGAACAACACTTAATTAAGTGATATATCACGATAATGTCACGAATCAGTTTTACTGCCTTTCTTAAATATTAGGTATTGTTACACCAGTTCTCCAATCTGTTGGTATCTCTTTACGTTCAAGTAATTTATTGAAAAATTTAACATCTTCAGTAATTAGGTTGTATGCCCACCATATTTCAGACATTCGTTTGAGATATCATCAATATCGGAAGATTTTCTATTTTTCAAAGTTTTAATTGCTTTTTCAATCAGATGTTGATTGACATAAGAATCATTATCTTAAACTCTGTGCCTCGTATGTCTCAGATGAAACTCTTCTGTGTTGGTAAATAAATTTTAGAAATTGCGTAACCCATTCTTCAGCAGATACTGATGAATTTTGCGTATATTCATTTACGCACGTTTCTTTCTATTTCTGAGAAAGTTCCAAATTATTTCTTTTGTTCACCATACAAATCACGTTCCATGTCTTTACTGAAACGGTTTCCAGTATTCCTTTCTAATTTTTGTTATTTTGGCATTATTTCTGTTTCTAATGATTATATACTCTGTATTCTACTGCTGTTTTTAGGCTTCTGTATTTTTGGTATACCTGCCGTTTTTCCGTTGCCAAAATCTTCACTTCTTCTGTAAAATCTGGTTTAATGTTGTTATTTTGCATATTCAATGAATTCAAGTTCAATTGAATGAAATTATGTACAGAAAATCAAATTAGGATGCAAATGTTCTATTCATGTTACCTGCATCTCTTGCTGGAGTAAATTGTGTTTCTAAAAATTTATTTCATATTAAGATATTAATATTATTATATTTAAATGAACTTCTTAATAACATTTTTTTTGATAGTCATAAATATTTTTATTTTTAAAATTACATCGTATTGTGTACGAGTATGTGCCTTAACTTACAGGAAGTATTCTAACGAATGCTAATGAACCCAAAATACTAGGTCCCGTGTTTATTTTTTTTTTATAAAGCCAAGACAGTCGTCTCAGTCAGTTTATATATAATAACATAATTATTATGTAGATAAAGGGGAGATATGAATTGAAGGCATTTCATAAATGGTTTTATTAAAGTGAAATGCTATGCAAATTGGTTTAATATCATAATCTGAATATATTATAATGCGAAAGCTCGTAAAATTTAAAGGAACCTTTTATATATTTCAGGAAAATGTATTTAAATTCGTAAATATTTCTATGAAGTAAAATTTTGCAGTCCTATTTAAATTCAATAATATGCTTTTTATTCTCGTACATATAATACATTAAAAACAATAATGAGTAATACTTTAATAATTTTTTGTTTATATAGTATATATAGTTTATATAATAGAAGGATACTTCTATTCAAGGTGAAATAGTATTTTTTTTTCAATTTAATGAACATCAGTCTGCCAATGAAGATGTAATACAAATTAGTAAAAATAAAATATATGATGTATTCTTACTATAAAGTTACTTGTTTAGAGAACACAGAACATGGTGATCGAATTTCGAAATCCAATTCAATGTATGGAATAATCATCTATAAATCTATCCTGAAGAAACACATAGTTAACACAATAGATGAGCATTATTATCCATAAATTTCCTAATTGTCTGTAAAGATACTAACAAAATGTATATTATTAATGTTTCATTTATAAATTAAAGGCATTCTATCTCATACCACCATACAATTCAACCCAATATTTTCGATGAAATCTCTTTAAGGTAATTGAATACTTTCGATGTGAAATTTTGTACAAATTATTTATTATACTTTGCCAAACTCGAATGAAAAGTTCAAGAAAAATCACATCCCTAATTTCGGTTCATCATTTATTAACAAATTCTGATTTATATTATATTTTCATCAACTAGAAATTTCCATTTTTCTATATTTTCCAATTACTAAAAAATAATTGATGAAATCTGTTTAATTGTTTTTTTTTGCCTTATTAGGGTGATAGATAATAAATAATCGGAATAAGCTATGAATGAAAAGAATGGAACGCGTTGAGTATATAATTGTCGTTAATTAAGTCATACTTCATTAGGCATAATTATCTTAGCAGATCAACTATGCAATTCAAGGATCATAATTGTATGGTGCTTCATACTCAGATATGTCAACCAGTTGGACATTTGGCAAACTTATTGTACTCGTATTACTTAATTTTAAACCTACTTAATCCTATTTTATTTATCCTCAGATTTTATATAAAATATTGTGTATTTTTGATTCGGTAAGCCTAAAAAATGTATATATAATACATTCTAATACAAAATGATAAAAAGAAAACTATATTTTCAATGAGAATGTATAGTTTCAGCTTGCAAGAAATATAATAAAGCATATATCCTTTAAGCTTTTCGCTCGTTTTTCATTTTCACCATTAATATCACCAACCCAAGTATGAAAAGGTTTTTAATGGATTGTTTTGTTTTGTACGTATATTGTGGCACATACAAGAGTACCTCTCCGTAAATTGTCATCCTTACCAGTTGGATCTGGTGAGAATTATATACATATATACATATATATGTATGATGATGATGATGATACTATATATGATATATAATATACATATGTGAAACATTTATGTTAAAATATAATTGCAAATAATCTTTCTTGTAACAGAAATCAAATACTATCGATCAAAATGGATTGGCTTTACTAGCATAAATAAGCATTCGATACTTTGCTTAAATTGCATACGATTATTATAAATATCACATTATGTTACCACATTCGAAATATTATTGTGCTAAGTCATCTTCTTCTTCTTCTTCTTCTGCTTCTTCTTCTTCTTCTTCTTCTTCCTTGCCTTCTTCCTTATTCAGGGTCGGCCCTCCTACTTCTCAATCTATTTCCCCACAAGTTTCTGTCTTGTGTATCGTCACTTTCTGCATTCAATCTGTTCAAGTCATTTTGAACAACTGATAACCAAG
>JANSTX010025613.1:0-15181 GCA_027564355.1 Penthetria funebris | reverse complement strand
TGTTTTTCATAATATTGATTTAACTTGAAGCTTAAAATGCTTTTCATGTATTTATGATAAAGTACGTTGCTTGCATAACAACATTCCAGTTTTATTATTGAATAAATTACTTTGAAGATATTTTACGATAATCAAAAAAACTGACGTATCAATTTTTATTTTTAAGATAAATTATCCATAAGATATGTTCATCTTTTAACACTCAGTTTAATGCAAAAAAAATTTTTTAATGAAACGAAAACAACAATTTATTAAAATCAAGTGTACAGCAAGGTGTAATGTAAAAGTGTTGTATATTGTAATAAAATACTCTGACGTATGGTTCGCCCAAAAAATATATAAGACAATTCATGAGAAAAGTTTTAATAAATGGTTTCGTGGGGTTCTCAGTAATATTTATTCATTATAGGAGTACAGATTCAACAAAATTGAAATTCTATTAAATAAACAGATGGTCTGGGTTTAGAAATCAATCACAAAAGTCAGTTGATTTTCTGATCAAGTGACCTGTGTAGGTACATGTGATGGCCTACAGGAACATAGTATATGATGACTTATGGATTACAAAAATATATACGATTTGAAGTCTGGAACGTTATAACTTTAATTCGATTTGAAACCTGGAACGTTAGAACTTTGCTTTAACCGACGAAACTGACAAACTGGTTACTCAAGAATTCAAGAGCTATATAAATTTGATATTTTATTGTAAATTCAAATTTGAATCAATAAATTGGTTTATACGTCAATCGAAAAAAAATGCGATTAGATTGACCATACACTGAGCCTACCACTCGGTGATATTGTAAAAAAAAACGCACTTTACTAGCAACACGAATTTATTAAGAACAAAATTGTACCGTCATTAGGAAGTTCAATACCAGTGGTAGAGGATTGAGTGACGTAACGTACTTTAATTTAGATTATGAATCATCTGTAAGGAGTAAAGGCCGAGATGATGAAAATGATGATAGTTTCAAATTGATAACACTTTTCGGTCATATTGGCAATTGTCACACTACGATCGGCTTACGAACTAATATTTTGAAGATGTGCAACCCATTCCTTTACAAGTACATATTCATATATGGAATTTTGAACGTCATATCTTCCAATTCACATTTACAGAGTAGATTTGACATGAATGTAATTTCAGAATTCGTAATGCCTCTAATAAGTTCTCAAGATTTGTAATGTAATCGATTTACAAAGTCATTGGCCATAATGGTACAATAACAGTCTAATTGCCACATCCACCATCAAAAACAAAATAGCGTTTATACATTTAAACGATAAAATTGGTTTTATTATTTTTGTGAATTATCATCGAAAATGATGGAATCAAACATAACAAAGTACTAATATTTATAGGATATTCGTTACTCGTGTGTTTTTATATGGTTAACGTTTAATATTTTATATAAACATAAACACCAATTAGTTTTTTTGATTTATGTATTCTCGCAGTATATGCCATTTTACTGATAAAAGAAATATTTTGCCTTTTTCACTATCATTTCTCCAAAAAAAAAATTTTTTTTATTTTACAACGTGTATTTTTCCATTTATCTACAGAATATATGCGAGAAATTAATGAATTTGTTAAGATAATTAAAATTAATTAATTTATTAACTATAGGGAATTTGTTTATTACCGCATATATCAAAAATTATTATAGTTACTAGAAGGTCAACGTAGAAGTTGAACCTCGGAAAATTTAATGTCTTAGTTATATAATGTAACCTATACCAAGAAAAATAAATCGATAATTTATGTCAGAAAAGATATAAATATTTGAAGGATTTAGTAATCATAAAATTAATCGCACTATCATCATCATCTCTAATTTCCGCTACGCAAAGATTTCAATATCAAAGGTTAAATTTGTTTAGTTAACTTGAGTCTTACAAATCTTAAGATTGAACCTAAATTATAATTGTATAACTAATTTAGTTCCAGATAAAGCTTGATAGTTTTTGCCACTTATTATCAAGTTAATTTCTATATAATAGTATAAATGGAACGATCAAGCAGTATTTCAATAATTACCTACTGAAGTACGATGACAATCATAAAATTAAATTCCGCTAAAATAGTATGTTCTAGGGCACTGTTGGTATTTAGAAACTAACAACAATTCCAATATTCTACTTGAAAAGCAAATAAAAGATCTCGCATTTAATATATTATTTATTTAAAAATCAATACACAACCAGGCGAGCATAAATAATGGTTAAACAAAAACAAACAATATTTTAAATATATGTGTGTGTATGAAAATTATGTCGCTATCATTAAACAATCGTCCCTTGTATGAGGAATTCATAATCTGTTATAAGTAACAAAAAAAAAAAACATATTACGCCCTAAAAAAAATATCTCAAAATCACCAAATGTGTAACAGGCGAACAGGAATATAGAAATTATTATTCAGTTCATTATTTTACGTAAACAAAAATATTGATATCCCACCTACTTCCTAACACAATATCTCAAAATCACCAAACGTGTAACAGGCGAAAATTTCAAGAATTTACGACGTAATTAATAATTAGCAGTAGTTTAGTGTAATTTAAAGAATAATTTGACATTTTTTGTATGTTTCATTTAATGTAACCTATGATTTTGTATGTGTGTGGTGTTAAAAAAAAGTCATTTTTTTTTTCAGAAATAGCCTATTTTATTAGGAATCAATAGCTCATACAAACAGATACGATTTTGAACCTGCAATGTAAGAAATATGCTAGAACACACGAAGCTGATACACTTAAATCAGTCATTACTCTAAACAGCGATTTAAATTTAATTTTTGATTGGAGACATAGAAATCTCGTAATATTCAAAACGAATAAGACGCAGTTGTGTCTTTTGTCACATAAGTCAAATGCTCCGGATTCAACTATATAATTTGATGTTGATATGCTGTGCAATTCTTCGGGTATTCATTCTCTCCGAACACACATCAATTCAAAGCAACTATAGACTGATCACATCTTGTGTGTGGTCAAAAACGTAATCAAGAAGCTTGTATATCTGCAACGTTGTAAGAAATATTTTAATTCTGAACATATTACCATTATATATAAGGCATAAGGCATCTAATGGAGTACGACTCTCTTAATATGTTAATATGTTAATATAAAAAGATGGTGTTGTTATTCTGTTTGTTGTTGTGGTTGAAAAACACAACTCAACAACAAATTAGGTAGCTGGGGATTTATGCATCACTCTATTGAAATATTCAAATGTAATTATAAAAATGATTGATCCCATATTTTCCAGTTGGCAAATTGTAATTATAGTTATTTGAATTTACGTATTGATGTTGTTTGACTGCAGAAACGATAATATAAGCAATTCGCAGATAATATTGTCGTCTCATGGATTGAAAAAAGTGCAGGGAGTGATAAGTATAGCGGAAATATTGTAGATCAGGTATTCGATAGGAATTCGCAAATAACAGGATAGAAGCCAACCGAAAACACAAAACACAAAAAAAAAAAACATCCAATTCAATACAGTAATGTCTGTTTCATTTTAAATGACATCGTAGCAAATGGACAGATGAACAGTGTATTTTAATGAACTGCTGAATAGACCAATAGTTGTGGTAGCTCAGAGTCTACATAAAAAACAGTCGGCTACACGAAGGTTTCAAAATTCTACTTCAAGTCTATAGGTGAAATAGAAATCGCATTAGAATCTAAAATCAAACAAGGTGACCCACGCTGATAATATTGCACTAGAAATGCTAAAAGTAGAATTGGACAATATTCGATGAGTTTAGCACGGCCATTATCTGTAAAGTGTGGAAATTCAATGATATTCGAAATGGGGGCCGAAAATTAAGCAGATGAGGCAGGATAACTTGAGTATGTGGAATAGAGAAGAATTGATTCGTCAATGGTATGCAGTCTAGAAGTGGATAAAATAATAATTAAATTATAATTATTTGTATTTGTAAACGGTTAGTATGAAAAAAATGTCGGTACATTTTCCTACATTTGTGAATTTGTATCAGGAATTCATAATCTTCAGAAAATCATTTTTTAATTTAAAATGCAAATATCTCGGAAACGGTTAAAGATAGAGTTTTCGTATCTGAGAATGAAATGTGTAGAAAATCGTTGCGCATCTTTGACAATTAAAAGCGATGCTAAAAATCTTGAAATGATCGGAAAGTGAAGTTGCGTGAGTTAGCTGACATCGTAAAGAACGTGTTGGGTTTGTATTGCATGAGCATTTGCCCATGAGAAAACTTTGTTCAAAGTGGGTGTTTGCTGACTGTTGACCAAAAACAACAATGTGTTGATGAAATATGGATCCATTACTTCACTCCGGAATCAAAACGATCGTCATCTGAGTGGACAGCAACTGATAAACCTCGCCCGAAAGCACAACAATTAGCTGAAAAGTTTATATGATCTCGATATTTTGTGATTCGCGTGGTATAATATTCATCGACTATCTGGCGTAGAAAAATACCATCAACAGTGAATATTATATAGCGTTATTGGAGCGTTTAAAAGCCGAAAATGTAAAAAAAAGAAAATATATGGCAAACAAATAAATTTTGTTTCATCAAGACAACGCACCGTCTCACAAGTCAATTAAAACAAATTTTAAAACTTTTTGAATTGAACTTTGAGTTGCTCCCACATCCATCGTATTCTGCAGATTTGGCTCTCAACGACTACTGTTTGTTCGCAGACCTCAAAAAAATACTCGCCGGTAAAACAAATTTCGCTCAAATGAAGTGGCTATCGCTGAAACTGAGGCACAAAAGTGGTGTTGAAATATTAAGAGCGACGCTGGAATGATTGTGTTGCTGTTGATGGAGATTATCTTGATGAATTAAAAAAAATAATAATTGAATTATAATTATTTGAATTTGAAACGACCGTATAATAATAATCTATTAAGCGTTTTGTTCTTGTAGTATAACTTTGATTAAAACGGTAAAATATTATCATATAACTTGAATATCATATACAGTAATAATGGTTTAAATTGAACCTTAAAAATACTGTAAAATTCACATGATAAACAATCAAAGCACCGCAGTGCTAAAATGTTAAATTCTGGTTTCGAACTAATAGTTCTCATCAGTACAGTAATTATAATTCAACATATATATATGATAATATTTTATCGTCTTATATTCAAAGTTATTAGTTTATACATGGTGGAAAACAGTTTTACAAAATTTAATTTCATTTCTTAATTCAAATTTTGCAAAACTTGATTGCAAACAGTTTATAATTAAGAACTAACTATCTATAAATTATAAATTATTATTATTGATAATTTTACTGACTATTTAAATCATTAAGTAAATTAAATGTTTCGATTATTTTTGAAAGAAAAACATTTGCAATATAATCGGCAAACATTTTCACGACATTTACTTATAATCACGTGTTTTTTTCAAGATACATATCGGAATGTGTAGTTTGTAAAGTTACTTTAAAATCAATGCCATAGAAATGATAAGAACTTTTAAAAAAAAAAAAAACAATACTATAATCAGTAAATTAAACTATAAACAAATTAATTTCTAAAAAAAAAAAGTTATGTTTTCCAAAATTTTTAAATTTAAGTGTAAATTGTAACTTCTTAAATGGATTGATTGCCTATATTATGTAATGTTAATCGTCGAAAGTAATTATGATTTTTTTTTTAAAAGGTCTGATAAATACAAATTCCTTTAAGTTATCCTACCAAATAATCAATTAAATTCTGACGTGTGCTAATATAATTTTAGTTTTAAATAGTGCTGATGACTAATGTAATTAAGTTCATGATTTATAGCTTGATAGAGCCCATGATAATGTAAAAAAAAAAGAAGAAAAAAAAAACAAAAAAGAACCATCATACTAAAAATATATATTATATTATATAGAAACTTTCCATTTTATTAACAAAATATATAGTATTATAGTAAAATAGTACACCCATATACTTAGTATATACCACTACCTAATTTAGCATTATATAAACAACTCAAATAATATGGCAAAGAAATGAAATAAGACAAGGAATTTTCCCTGAGTCATGTCATGCAGTTTAAAAATACGAGTATAATAAAGAAGTTAATTCTATAACATTGACGAGAAACGTTTTTCTTATTGTCGATGGGTGATCAATCGACCGGTCAATCCAATTTATTGAATGATGAGGTTATTTAGTTGGTTAGTCATTTTGCTTTTATTATATTAACGCCTTCATTTTACAATTTATTAAATTGAACTATTTAATTGAACTATAATAAGTGCAAATATGGATAATTGCGGCACTTTTTTTTTTTTTTTCTGGCTCTTTTCTTTAAAGACAATTAATAACCGCAACAATTTCACAATTAGAAGTCTATATCATCATATATTATCATTAAGACAAAAAAAAATGTATTTGAAAAAACAGTATCTTAAACCACCAATTTTAAAACCGACTTCCGGATCAAAATTCAGTAGGGACATAGAATGCGATTTGTATGCTGGATGGAAAAATATATGTGATTATGTCAAAATTAGAAAGAAAGTCGTAATTATATTTCAGGCCTTGGCAACACTAAGTGTTGCCAGTTGCAATCAGACGTTTTCATTGGAAACTTTCACATTTTTTAGCATAAAAGTAATTTGAACGTTTTGAGTGAACAACACTATTTCTTTTCTTAACATTACTCTTCAAAAATGTATCTCGGCCAATAAATGGAGTTAAATCGTGAACATTTTCGTGCCATTATTTATTCACAATTTTCGACACGGATTATCGCAAGACAAGAATGTCCTAAATGAACTAAATTCTTAACATGGCGATGAAGCACCATCGCATACAGTACACTGTTACAACTGGTACAACGAATTTAATCGTGACCGACGTGCACTCCAGGACAAATTCCGTGAAGATCGTCCAAAATCAGTTGTTGTGCAACACAAACCATCGATGCGTTGCGCGTGAACTAATATTGTAAGATTATCATGTGACATATAGTGATGAGATTGAGGTAACCTTGGACATTAGTATGACAGTCATCAATAAGATAATGCATGAACATTAGGCTGTAAAAAAGATTTATTCTCGTTGTTTTCGACACAATTTAACAAACGCGCTAAAGTAGAGTAGATTCGTGTCGATTGGTACAAGGAAGCGTTTTGAAAAAATATGATCATGGTGCATTAAATATATATAATATCTGCATTGGTGACGAATCATGGTCATCAGAGCAACATAAAACGGTCAATGCTTAATGGTACACAATCATTTGCTTGCCAGAATTCTTCGAAAAAAATTCGGCAAAAGAACAATAATTATTTCATCATATTAATGTGCATCGCCTCAAACAAAAGAATTATTGACCGGTCAAAACATCGAAATAATGGGCCATCCGTCGTACAACTTTGATTTGCCACACAATGACTTATTTTTGCTTTCACAAATAAAAAAAAAATATATACAAGGTTAATGATTTTCGACGTCCAAAAAAAGCGAGTGATGTGTTTAAAAAAACGCTTGTTTTCGAGATATCTCAATTGGAGTGTTTCGAAAATTGATTCCAACGCATGGAAAATTGCATTAATCTTAATGGAGAATATTTTGAAAAACAATAAAACCAATTTCGATGATAAATATTAGTGTTTTCATTATTTAGCGAGAAATATAAGTAGCATCCTCCTCGTAACTATATACAAAAGTCATCACGGCTAAAATAGCAGGTACAAAAGGGTGCGGCTGAACACACATAATCAGCAATTAAAGTCCAGCTCCACCAATCTAGGTAGCTGTGTGTTTGCATCTCGAACTGTGCTGAAATATTTAAGGACCACGAAGACGAATTTTGCCTTATGTAAAGGGACACGATTTGAAACCTATGAAACGTTAGAACAATACTTGAATCGGCAAAACTCAATGTTTTTGGTTTCAACGAAATTCAATGAAAGAAAAATATAGAACGGTCCATACCCTCCGACGAAACCACTTAGTTTTCCGGGTTGTGGAATTGGTTTATTGCTAAGTAATTCTGCAAGGCAACTGAAAGCCGATATTAGATTGAATATTCACAGTAAGATTTAAGAGTATAGTGTTAAATATGCAACAATGGCATTTTATAGTAAACTTTTACACTGCCTTATTGAGATTAATAAATCGGATATTGTTATATGCATGGGTGACGCAAATGCAAAGATTGGCACCCATAACATGGAAAGTCTGTTATGCGTACACAATTGATGGAGTGTAAGTGATATGCACAATAATGAAGAACATTTTGCGGAAATGTGCCGTAATCATAATCTTATGATTGGTGGTACTATATTTGCCCATAAAAGAATACACACAGAAATTTGGATTTTATCGGATGGTCGCTCCAGAAATCAAAATAGATCACAACAACAATTAGTGGTTTATTTTTAGTGTGACCACTATATTTGATTATTGAACAGATTAAATTTAAGTTTTCGCCAATAGGTGCCTCAGGCGTATTATAAATATTTTCGGGACAAATACAATATCACACAAATATAATTATATAGATTAGAAACAATTGTAATAATATCAATATTTTAGAAAGAAAAAAACAATCTCGTCGACAAAACACCGTATCACTTTGCTACCAATCTTCAAAATATAAAATTTTTAAATCCAATAACGGATGGCAAATTCATTGAGTACAATGTACACACATTTTCAATTACTTAGTGTAGATCTTCAACAAGTTTTTGAATACACATCTTTATATGTTATCTATGGTATAATGAAGCTTTTAAGCGAAACTTTTTTCGTTAAATTCTTTTATGGTATTTTAAAGACAGTTATTTAATTAATCATAATATAGATAAAATGTTTACATAAAAATAAACTATAGAAATAAAAAAAATTAAAATATTACATACCTTTTTTAAAGTACTTGATAAACTAAAAGATTGTGAATTTACTCGAATCATTTTGAATGATTGTATCCAATTTTCAAAATTTTGTGTTTAAACTAAACTTTTTCGTTGTTATAAAATATTTTCACTTTTTTTTTTTTCTTTAACTCACATTTATAGAATGTTCATTAAAACACATTATAAAAAAACATATTAATAATAATAATAATAATAATTAGTTACAGTTTTGCTATTTAAAAAATACGAAATAATTTATGTAAAACTCATAAAATTATTAATAAAAATTTTTGAAAGTATAAAATTTAGCAACAAACTATTTTCGTTAATTAAATTCAACGTGATTTCATTTTTAGTTTTTGGGCCAAATTAATAATAAATAATTAAAAAATATTACAAGTAATAGTAGCACTAAACGGCTGACGCTATTACTTTTACACTATAAAGTAAACGTTTAATTAAATAAAAGTTGTTAATTTAAAATACTGATCGACACATTTGTCTGTATCATTAATATTCAAAGGAAATATTTCAAATCACGGTTCTATGGAAATTTTACATTAAGTACAGGCTAAAAAAGTTCTGACGAGGATTATCCAAAACTAAAGTTGTTACCATCATTTCAAAAAGAATGCCGTATTTCTTTTTTCTCAATAAATATTTATACATCAACAATTATAGCATTCTGTTTTATGCACAAATTTTTTTGATTTTATTCTAAAAATATGGCCGTAATTCTAAAATGGCAAATTTCTTGTATTTATTCAAAAAAAATATTGCCCTAATTTTAAAATGGCGAATCTTAAGCAATGTCACTTGTTCGATGGTGCCCTATGATCTCGCGCAGATTAAAATTTAAGATCATTATTTGATGCTGATGTAGTAATTGAGATAAAGATGATATAAACGAATGCTAAATTGCAACACTTTCTCATTTATGTATAAATATACACACGTCCGTCATTGCAATGTTTGTTCCAGTCCAAAAGAACGGACGAACATCAATTGTCATTTTTTTGATGTCATAATGATTGCTATGATCGGCACTAAAGATGAATCGACTATTTAAAGTGCCATTTAAGCTAAATTAATGTCATAAAAACAAAAAAATCTACCGATTGCAATCAAAAGGCTTTCGTCTTTACACAAAATTATAACTTTACAGAACAATTAATCAGATTTCTTTTTAACAAACGTATGTATCTTTGTATCAAAATTATTGCACATGGAAATTTATAATGGTTTAAAGTGAAAAATCTTATATGAAGTAATGAAAAATGTGTTACATATGTTTTTAGTTTTTTTTTTTTTTTATTTCTTGGGTTTTTAAATTAAGTTATTATTAACCATGACCGACTAAGATAGGAATAAATTCAGAAATAAATATAAAAAAAAAAAAAAACAAGGAAAAAAACATTAATTTGACCGACCGGCATAAAAAATACATTTAAAAACGAAAAGTCGAAATGTTGATTTTTTATTTCTTTTTGGAATTTTATTAAAAAATTTCACATTAATGTTTTTTTCATTATTCTTTATGGTATTGTGAAATCTAATTCTGTAAGCAAATAATTAATTTAAAAACAAAAATAATCACGCGATGATTTCATTTCAAGATCATTTCATTATAATATTGTGAGGGAAAATTGTAGGCTATGATAAAGAGTAAATATCTATTGCAATACAAAGGAATTCGTAAAATGTATCCTTAAAAAATATTAGCGCTTTCTTATGTGAAGTATAAATCAAAAAATTAAAAAAAAAAAATGAAGAAACTGTAGGTCAGCTATTCTATTACTTTGAGCATTCCAATTAAGACCATATATTCTGATATCATCAACCACGCCACAATGTATGACTGATCCATGGATGAATTTTTGACGTCACTTTCCAAGCTATAATATGTAATTTAAATTTGCCGCCTGGTTTGCCACATTTTAAATGTTGTATTTTAATTTCGCATGCAATCAAAACAAAATCTATGAATCTTAGCAAAGCCGACCATCACTAAATTGGACTTTGTGCAATCTGAACAATGAGAATATTCAGCAGTTTATTTATCGCATTTCAATTGAAATCAAACAACCTTTTAATTTAAAACATGTTGTGGCCCGATTCCCAATTTGAATTTTTTATGCTTATTTCATTGTGCAATATTCTCAAACCTCCTTATCCAATTGACGATATTCTATTCGTAGATTCTATTCATCTGTTACATAATACATTACGATATTATAGAATTTGTAAATAATTTAATCAAAAATTTCGGGAAAAGTATCCGCTTTGTCAGAACCGATCAAAATTTTTTTTAAAAAGTTTTTATTAAAAATATTTTCAACATCCGTGTGCATATTTTTGTTTTAAATCAAAAATCAAGGTCGCTGAAACTAATTCTGTAACACTGCAATATTAGTATATACAAGTAGCTATTAGATAATTCAAGAATCAGTACATTTTATAAATCTAATCAAATTCTGATTAAAGTCATAACACATAAACAATTTAATTATAATTTTTTAATAAAAATATGATATTTTAAACGGTTTATAGAAGTGGACATATAGACCAGAAGTTAAGAGAAGGTTTCAATGTATACGTTAAGCGAAGGTTTAAATTTATGCATAAATTGATGATATAAAGAAAGGCGAAAAATAAAAAAAAAAAACAAAACGAATTAAAACATGACAATTTTGAAATGTTTTTAATTTCACAGTGTTAAACATTATTATAAAAATGTCAGTCATATATTAAATTTCACATGCATTTCACATTACTTGATAGGTTATTTCTATACCAAGTAAATATTCAAGTAGAATTTGAAAACAAATTATACTCTCGTATGTTTATAAAATGTTAATTTTATGGACAAAAAAATAAAACATTTATAAATACAACTGCATAGGTCTTAAATTCATTCAATTGCAACTATAAGTGCATTCGGCGACTTTTCAGAATTTTAAAACCAAAAAAACAAAAAACGTATATATCAAATAGCATTTTTTGTAAGGCAAAATTAAAAACACGTGCTTTAATTAAATATTATGTATTTATAAAATAATATAAATCTATGTTATAATAATAAAAGAAAAATAAGGAAAAACATGAAAAATGGGTAACCAACCAATCTGAGGAAAAACAAAGTTAAACATACATTTCTAATGTTATTTATTCAATGGTATTTGTAACGAATATAGGAAACATTACGAGTATAGTCATCAGGCCAGGCCACCTTTTTAATGTTTCCCATGTATATGCACATCGTTATATACAATAAAATGTAAACATTTTTTTATTATTTAATTGAATTATTTTTAACTTTTTAAACTAAAATCTTGATTATAAGAATAAAAGTGCAGTTTTGTACTTGTACTGAATAAAAAAAAAAAAATTGAAAAAAATAAAAAAACAGTTCAATAAAATATAAACTACAAGAATTTGTTAGCAAACAGTACAGAAGAAAACTGTAATATTATCTGAGATGAATAAAAAAAAAAAAAAACAAAAAAAACCGATTTAAAATAAAATAAATATAGGTGAATGGAATACTAGTAGTACTCATATATAGTATTACTATTAGTAACAGAAATATTACGGCATAACAAATTGAAATTCACATTATAAAAACAAAATTTCGTATTTAAAAACGGAAAAGCAGGATGGTACAATGTTGTATTTTAAAGTGATTCATAGATATGTTTAACGAAACCTAGCGATCTGAATTTGAAGTGAATGTATAGGACGAAAATCGTATAGACCAATAGTTATGATAACATAACATTTGCTTATGCGCCACCAACAACTACAACAACAACACCACCCACTATAACAGACAAATGTCATTAGCACCGAAGTTGAGATTTTCAAGGCGATCAAGTTTACCTCATCTGATCAATTTAAATGGTATTCCATAACTTTCTAAAATTGTCCACATCATACTAAATTTAATACACTACAGTTGTTTTTGCCATTCAATCAACAATAATTCCTAACGTATTGATATGATCTGGGCAAGATTCTGTCAGTCGTTAAACTTGCCTGTTACCTTCGAATACCTGGTCATAAAACAAAACTAATACATTCATACAGAAAAATTGCAATAACCTTGTTCATATTGGTCTTACAGCAAGGTAATATTGTAATATGAATTTGTGTTCGCCTGACTTTCTTTATTGTCGCAGTTTCCTAATTGGCAGCAGAAACATGCCCAAAAATATTTTCGTCAATAAAATTTATCAAAAAAAAAAAAAAAAAAAAAATATTAAAATTTTTTGAAATTTTGTATTAAAATTTCGAAAAAAAAAACAAATATTAATATTGTAGTATACGAATTCAATTAAAGTTTAATGGTGACCTTTAACAATAATCAATAATTAATTAATTTAATCAGAATTTTAACACCATTTACTGAATGCAAAATAATATGTAAATATTTTGAAAACAATTATAATAACGGTGATTAGCAACGTACATTTGCATAATGGAATCAATAAGTATCGGATTAATTTTAAGGCGAGTGCCAAAATGAATTGCAATTGAACTGAAACTGAACCAAATATTAACGTGATACAACGTATAAAAGTTAACGATAGCATATTGTTTTCCACACTATAAATGCTGATATACTGTATACTATATATACTAAAAGTACTAATGTCTCGTATATCATGGTCAAATAATATTCAAATAAGATCATTAAAAGGTTATCAACAAAATTTTTATAACTTTAATATTCGAATTTTTCAAACAAACATTCAAAAATACTTACAAACGATCATCTTCGTAAAATCGATTATTGTGTAATTTTTATAGGTTACAAATAAAAATAATTCAGATTATCGAGAACAAAATTCTACCTTCCGAAAAAAAAAAAAAAAAACAAAAAACAGTTTCACCAGGAGGTACTCTTATGCTTACATATTGATCAGCATAATATAGACAGTTAATAGCGTAAAAGTTGTTCAAAACGACATTCAGGGTTTTGATATATTTACGACTTTCTTTGTACTTTCCCTAATCTGAGAAATAAATACTTTACGTGAAACTAAGTTGTTCAAAACGACTAACTTGGGGGTTCATGCCGGGTTTCGATCAATTTCCGACTTGTTTTTCTAATTTTCTTAATGTGAGAAATAAATACTTCAAGTGAAACTAAGTTAATTTCTAATTAGAGGTGTATAAATCTTGAAAAATTGAATATACACCGCATGTTGATGTACTTTTTTAACCTCTGTTTAACATACATATTCACTATTGACCCATTTGTCCCAAATCTCATACACAATTTACAGTTAAGCGACAGTGTGCACTACATAAATCGTATTATTTAACTAAAAAAAAACCAATTGATGTTAATGTCAAAACTTTGTGTGATACTATGTGCAAGTCTTTTAACAATGTTATAAAAGTTAATTTATGTGTGGAAGTGTGGTAATTTGCTGTCTGTCTAACTCATCGGCATTTGAATGCCTTTTGGAACGCACATCAATTTACTTTGGATTATCCACAGTTTAACCGTAACCAAAAAAAAAATGCTTCAAAAATACTAGATATTTTGTATCGTTGTACAAAAAATATTTTAGTGCAGAAAATATTGTTGACATTATTTAATGTACAGTTAGACCCGTTGATCAACCTAACAGCACCGATAGATTTCAAAAGCGACATTTCCAACCTATAGTTGTTTCAATTGCTACAAAGGCATAGACGCCATACACGCAATTTGTTTGATTTTATATTTGGTTTCACAATTATATTTCACAGCACGTCTCGCTTCTGTGGAACTAATATGTACCAATTCTTGTTACATTATTATTATCAAGTCGGTTTATTCAATCAAGTCGGTTTAATTAAGTCAGTTTATATTTTTTGTGGGAGGGGGGAGACCAAGAAATTGTTTTTGCGAAATACATTAAAATTGTTATCAATTTGTTAATATCAGTCATTGGCAAATATTATAATACGAAATCTAAATTTTATACTAACAAAAATAAACTTTTTTTAAATTTTTTTCGTCACTTTGTTTTAAAATAATTATTTATTTTCGAAAATAAATTAAACGAGATTTTCAAATGAACACAATATTTTAATTAATTTTGTTTCTGTTTTCGAAAATATTAATTTTTCTCTGTTGTCTTATACATTTTTTTTAAAAAAAAAATTGCCAAAAAACAGAAATAAATTATGAACTCACTAAATTTTATTTCATAGATTTATAAATCTCACAAATAATTAAATTTTAATATTTTATTATTTCTTTTTTTTTTGTTTTTGTAAATTTAACTATTTTTAATTTTTGTTG
>JANSTX010025602.1:0-15183 GCA_027564355.1 Penthetria funebris | reverse complement strand
TATATAATTATTGTATATTGTAACACTACAGTACAAGTCAAGTTACATGAAAACACTGCAAAATTCAAGTTAGAAAGAGGTGTAAGACAAGGTGATACAATATCGCCAAAGTTTTTCACTCTTGCATTAGAATATCTGTTTAAAAAGTTTGATTGGACGACAAAAGCTTAAATGTTAACGGTGAAATGCTAAATCATTTGAGATTTTCCGATGATGTTTTAATCGTAGCAAGAACTTACGAAGATGCAGTTACAATGTTAAACGATCTGAACATTGATCACAGAAAATAGATTTATAGACGAATCTTACCAAAACTAAAATTATGTCAAACATTGAAGATTTGCAGCCCATCTGCATCAATAGTTTGATAATTGATATGGTGGAAAACTAAAACTTGGGACATACTTTAGTTATGGGTAAGGAAAATCAAAAGTATGATATTCAAAAACGAATTAATCTGGGTTGTGTAGCCTTTGGGAAACTGTCATATAATTTGAGAGAGAAACTTCCTATTTATTTAAAGCGGAAAATATTCGATCAATGTATACTGCCAACTCAATAAAAAACTACATTAAGATACCATTATTTTTAGCACTGATCATATGCAGTCATTGACATATGTATTTTGATCAAGTTGCTGGCGACACGTGTAGGATTAAATATCGGCATCTAGTTGCTTGTGGAGTTACCACTCTATATTCGTATATATAACAGAAAACTTTTTTATACATTCTATGGCCTTCATATACAGATTATAAAACTATAATATATATATATATATTCTATAAATTCTAAATGCTTATAGTGATAAATCATATTAAGGGTTTATCAATATTACTATGACAACGTAAGTAAATAATTTATATTAAATATAAACACAACACTGTATCACATGAATTTTTTCCAGTATTAATTATTATAAATGAAAATTGACGTATATAATGCCTTCAAATCAAATCCCATTTGATGAAGATAATCATTCTTCCTCATCAGCATCATCATCATCATCTGCATCAATTGAACATATAATATCAAATCGATCCACAAGTAGCCTATCAAATTCTGGTGATGATGAATTTTTAAATGTTGCCGCATTATTGGCACCACTTCAAATTTATCAACCAATTGAAATTCCAAAAGAACCTTCGCTATATGAACTTTTGGTAAATATAGTGAATTTTTGTATATTTATTTTTTTCGCACATTTTATATAAAATTCAATATTTATATATAGCATCAAATATCACATACTAAAGATTTATGTACATTAAATGAAGTGTTTCTAAAAGTATCTTCCGATATGGTGGGCCTACAAAGATTGAACATATTTTTACCAAATTTAAAGTTTCTGAATTTAAATGGTAGTGCATTAAATTCATTGAGAGATTTAGGCAGTGAATTGGAAATAATATCATTAAATATAAGTCGATGTGGATTAAAGAATTTGGATGGAACAAATGGACTTAATTCAATTATACAACTTATTGCTGATTATAATTTTATTTGTGATGTTCAACCATTAAGTTGTTTAATGCATCTAAGAAAATTAAGTATTCGTGGGTGAGTGTAGAAAATTGGTTCCATGTTTTATTATGATTAAATTTATGTAATATAAATATTTAAAAAATAATTTGAAATAATTTTTAACAGAAAAAATGTTTTTCTGTTTTTTTTTTCATTCCTTTAATTATAGAAATAATATAAAATCATTAGAAACTATTAGCTTTTTAGTGCTTTGTACAGAATTGAAAGAATTAGATTTATCAGAAAATCCTATTACACAAATTGAAAATTATCGAAATTGTATAAAAAAATTGATACCTGATTTATTAGTATTAGATAATAGAATATTTGATGAAAGCATAGATAATTCAATAAATACTTTAAGTTCATCAGAATACAGTTCAAGTTTAACAAGTTCAGAAGAAATAATGAATATTGTTAAATTTAAAGATTCCATTGAATTGACCGATAAATCAAATAGTATAATTAAAAAGAGACCGGCTAGCTCAGGTGATATTCCAGATCATTGTAATAGACAATATAATATAATAGCACGACCAACAACAGGAGGTAGTATTTATTATTTTTTTTATCAATTTGAAATTATTATTATATTTTATATAATTTTTATTAAAGATTTCCATCAGTGTAGAAAATCAATTTTGACTGGTGAACCAGTAATTGGAAATATAATCTCGAATATAAGAAAACAACGTAAAAAAATTATTGCTTGGGAAAATCAATTGCAAACATTAAAATCTGATACAATGGCAAAACCAAATAAAGTTATAATTAAGAATAAAATTGAAAATAATAATTTTCCAAATATTTTGCCACAAGAATCAGTTGAGTTGCAATTTGGAGCTATTGGTATAACATCAAATGCATCAAGAGCATTAAATTGCGATACCTTGACATTACTATCAATAGCTAAAAAATGGAGAGAAACAAGCAATAAAAATAAAGCTGATTTAAATTTAAGGAAAAATTAATGATGCACACGATTATTATAGACAAGAGTGTAATTACGTGTAATTAAACTAATTATATTTTTGTTGATCAATGATAAATAGTACTATATGACTTAAAATGTATTTCAAACAATTGATGATAATTGATGAATTATTTAAATATTGTGGTCTAATAGTCTAAAATTTCACTTTTAGATACCAAATTTGCAAGAACGTCTTACGAAATTTAAAATACACAATCCAGTTAGGTGGTGTTCATCGTCAAAGTTTTTACGATATTCATTTTATGAGAGATGAATTTACAGATTATTTCAGATTAATTCAGATTATTCAAGAATAAACCACCATACTAATCTCATTAAGTACACTGTTTCATATAATATATACAATAGCATGTAAGGTAGAACCTCGTTGCATACTATTCATTTGAAAGTATCAAAAAAAAAAAAAAAATCCAGTATCAATCTATAAAAAGTAAAATAATTTCTTGTGTAACTTAACATAAGAAATGGAATGCCTTTAATTTTTTCTTAAAGCAATGTGACTTTTATTCAAATTGCAGACCACGAAGTTAGCGTTGAAGTTATTAATTATTTACAATAATAAATTATTTTATTATCATTTTGTCTAATATTGATAGCAATTAGAGTGCTTCCTTCATATGCATATTTTATGAACCATTAAAATATTTTAGCTTTTACTATATTAACAATTTAACTCTATACCGTGAGTTAAATTGTCTATCAATTGCCATGTTATATTCATAGATATTTTCAACACGATTAATAGAATCTACATTAGATCGATTATTTGGAAATATTTCATATACATATTAGGTTATTACACTTTTTTACATTCATCCGGAAACGGAACTCAAAATGTGCACTTTTATTTATTACCATCTGAACCAAATAACAGACAGATGGTCATATTTTACCTGCAGTACATTCATTGGGAAAGCGGTCGGGTGTGTGAAAAGTAGAATTTATTAAAATTGTACAGCGTCCAATACCAGTTTCCAATTTGACGTCAATGTAGAAATGTGACAAGGACCGAATGGAATTCATTTTGGATATCATCACTTCTGATTCTATCTCTGAGTGAATTACCGGAGTACGTAAGATCTTCATTTCTGTTGTCCTCATAAGTTGTTTAGTAACTGAAGCTCATAACTTCATCAATTGGTATGTTATCTACCACTAGTTTATATATTATTGATTCTTTGGCTATGATAATTGATTTTATATTCATGGTAGATATCAACAAGCTTTCAGCAGCTTGTTTAAATGCAAATTATTCTCATTTTCTGCAATGAGAACAGCAAATCGCCTTCATTTTCTGCAATGAAAACAGCATCGTCCGCATAACAAATGATATTGATCAGTTGATTCCCCATTCTATAACCAATTCCAGTAGTTTGATTTCCAGTATGATTTTTTTCATAACCATATTGAGCAATGTTGGGCTCAAACTATCATCTTGCCAGATTCCAGTTGATATTGATTTGTGAGTTTTCCATTTACCTTAATTCACGTTGGGTTTTTAACATTTATCTGCTATATAAGACCAGTTATGTTTTGCTGGATGTTAGCTTCTTATTAAATGTTTATAACATCGTCTAGTTGGATGCGGTCGAAAGTTTGTGCAAGATCGACGATGCACATGAAAATTGGTGTGTTGTATATTCAATGGCAGAGGCGTTTTTAGTAACCACTACTTGATTATTGGACAGATAAAGTTAAAACTTATGGTAAACATATGGAGACAATCTAGAATTGCGGAACGTATAAACGTTGCTAAGCTTCGTAATGAAGTGATAAGACATGTGAAATGCAGCTCTGAAGTCTGTCTAAAAATCAATGTTTAAAAGACGAAACTAATGAAAATTGGTACGTCGATGAGGTGTTCAGTTGCAGTCAGCGGTGAAGTAATAGAAGAGGACTTCCAGTATATTTGGGAAGTTTATTTTAACAATTGATGGTGGTGCAGAAATGGATGTAAGGTTCCGTATACAAAAAGTTCGGAAAATGTTTGGTATGCTGAATGAAGTTTGGCGATCGTAAAAACTTTCAAAAAATCTATAGTTGCACATTTTTTAAAACAAATTGTTTATCAGTACTATTTCATTTATTCATTTATTTATTTGTTTAAAACGTGTGTATATAAGTTGCACTGTTATTAGAGAAATTATTGTCTTATCGCTTATAATATTATCATATTTATTTTTAGACTTTTATTTCTGTTGAGATATGTAAATATATATTTGAAGTAGAACTTAAATAAATCCCATATTATAAATTTGTTTCATATAAATTATCAGTGGCAAAAAATAAGTCAGTTTACTTGCACAATAAAGTCGATCTGAATAGTTGATATATGATGGATTCTACACAATTCTGCCAGTCACATAATTATTAAGAAATCTAAATTCAGAGAAATTCCAGAGGTACTACCTTACGAGTATTATATTAGAATATAAACTCTCTAGTAAGATGCCATCTCGAGTTACTATTGACATCGAGTAGAGATAAAGATGATTTGAGTAACGTCGATAATTGTCGACCACTCCATTCATTGCCAATAAACATTAGAAAGTACAAAATATATTTTGATATCGAGTGACTAAATATAGGGCCACAATGACTGATAAAAATTGAAATAAATTTTTAAATGCAACAACAATAATTGAAAATTTTATAAATTCACTTCAGTAGAATCCATTCAATCAATTTAAACAGACACGATTTTTTATGTAGCCAATTTTCGTTTTATATTTTTTTTTTAGTTTTTGTTTAACTATTGAATACATAATTTTGGATAATTCAAATTTAAAATGGGATGCATTAATTTTATTTATAAATATATTACCACATATGCATGGTGTCTATTTTATAGTTGCAATATATTTGCAGTCCTTGTATTACGATTTCTAACAGGGTTTCATACCAAATTTTGGATTGTAAAGGATAGACCAATTCCACCGAAATGTCTTCAGAATTCAAAATATGGAACGCACAAATTTATTTCAGTAAATGTAAGTTGATATTTGGTTTCAATATATTTCAGCCAATGAATAGTCTGTAGACTTTATAAAATTAAAATAAATAATTATTTCTATTAATAATTAGTTATATGTTTCGAAATAATTGGTCATAATTATACGTGATGTATATGCCTGACTTCCCTTTTTACGTTTTTTGCCATTAAATAGTATCGATCAGATTTTTTTTTTTAATAAATTTAATTTATTTATATTAGAATAATATGAATGTTTTTAATTTTAAAATTAAAAAAACCACTTACATATGATTATATTTGCTATACAATTGTAAAATAAGCGATAAAATTGTAGAGCTTAAACATATGTTAAGTCATATGTACTCATCAATTATTGGAGATAAATATAAAATTTACGTAGTTCAGATATAAATTGTACTTTGTATTCATGAATTTCAAATAAGATATTCATTAACATAACATTTCGGACCCTATGAAAGAGTTTAAAATATAACTTTCCACTTATTACTTATCTGTGACTTAAAATTCTGTGTTTTAAAATTAATAATCTACTACAGAATATGTATGTAGATTTTAACGTATTGCATATTTTGAAATTATTTACAATTTTATATTTGTTATAATTACAATTTCATCTTCCGTATACGGAATCCCCAGAAGATGGTATGTACTGATAGTAAACTTGATTGCAACTGGGCGCATCCATAGGTTACGTATAGTGGGACGGCCACCATATGTGGAATATGGGGTTGCCCGAAAAGGCACGGACAATCAAAGGTCATGTTGGAGGGTCTCTGGGCGTTACTGTGTGACACCAGTGACCATTTAAATCCAACGTCCAATGATAACATGATGATATAGCGTGTATGTGGCGTTATTAAATAACCACAGCCAAAATTTCAGATGGTCGAACACATTTGTTAACGACAGCTAGAAAAAGTAAAGTCGGAGGTTAGTTTAGCAGACTGCCTCTTAGACTTTAAATTAATACCGCTCAAAGTACAATGAATTTAGCCTCGAATAACGTATTGGATTTACACAACGACGACTCGGCACGAACACGGACAAAACGAAAATGGAAAAAGAATATATTGCGATTTGATTGCTGGAATATAACATCGCTTAGCAATAAATATCAAGAATTATTAATGAAAATGAAACATCATAAGATTGATATTTGTGCTTTATCTGAAACGAGAAAGGAAGAAAAAGGCACAATACAATGACTATGTTCGCATATATAGTGGCAAAGATAAGGAACAACGGGATCATTCGGGTGTTGGTTTACATTTGCATCATCGATTTGAACACAAAATTCATAATATAAAATATCGAAGTGACAGATTACTTACAGTATCTTTCAAATATCTTTCATATAGCCTTTCATACTTATGCGTCGGATGTAAATAAACCACGGGAAGAAACATTTTATGATAACTTGCAGCAGAAGTTAGATAGCTTCTCATTTAACGACAAAATAATTATAATGGGTGATCTGAATGCTAGGGTAGGAAATTCGGTATTGAATAGCGTTAAACAAAGATTAATTATTAAATACACTTGACATAACACCAGAGGTCAACAGTCAACTATTGACTACATTTTAACAAACAGAAGTTTTCATACCTCACAAATTCCAAATGTAAGAGCTCTTTCTTCCGAACATGAAGGTATGTATTATATGCTGATTCTCTGTAAGATCAGACTAATTGTAAAATTAATAAAACCTAATGCACCAGAATATATTCAAAAAAAACAATTATTGAATTTATTTTGGATCCGCACAAGGCATCTATATGAGAATAGATTACAACTTAAAATCTTGAACAAGAAAGAAACCTGTAAATGAATATACCCAAAATTCATCAGTATCTGCTGAAGCATGGGTTACGTGTTAATAAAGATCGTAATGTCATTCAATGCGCCTAAGAGACGTAATAGTTTAGATGATGATTAAAGCCGTAAGACGTACGTAAACATAGTACAACATTTAATATAGTAAAAAAATCGCTTCAATATGTGCTTAAAAGTACAAACTATCTGCAATTTTATTATAACTAAACTGACGTAAGTCATCACATCATATATATCTTTATTTATTTGCATCATCATTACAGAATATTAAACTTCATTATGTCGAGAATGGCGATCCTTCAAAACAATTAATGATATTTATACATGGATTTCCAGAATTTTGGTACTCATGGCGTTATCAAATTGAAGAATTTTCAAAAGATTATTGGTAAGATATTCAAATGATTATTTATGTTTTGAAATTAACAGTAGTTTTCATTTTGCATAAAATTTATATAGGACTATTACAGTAGATATGAGAGGTTACGGAGATTCTGATAAACCTAAAAAAGTTTCGGATTATCGAATTGATAATATGACAAATGATATTAAAGAACTTATACAAGCATTGGGTAAATATATGAATTTAATGGTATTTTATGTGTGCATTAGTAAAAATAAATTGATATTTCACTTCATACAGGACTTGCTCGGTTATCACACTCGCATTCTATCGAATTTACGTTTAGTCGTACGCTTAAATTTCGGGTCACATTTATGTCACATACTTTTGGTCTGTGAAATCATCTTTCTGGTGATATATTTCCTTAAATGTTCACAAATTTCTGCATTCATATCCTCCTCTCCCGTCCTTATATGATACAATAAAAAGTTAATTTGTGTTTTCAACATTAAAGGGTAGTCACTACCTAAAAAATAACTTTTATAGAGAAAAGAGACCTGTTGGTAAATATTGGTTGAGTGAGTAATCAATGAAATGGCATTTCCATTCGTTACCGTCCAGCTCATATGGTAGATAAACTGAGACATTGACTGTTTGAAATTAAATAAACATTAATTTGTTTTTATTATAATATTTCCAGTTACAAGTCTAATATGCATATAATAAGTTTTTGATATTAAGATCGATTATTTATACTCGCTTCTCCAGAATGTTTGGCTTAAATGTTTAAAACATTCATGATAATTTAATATATTCTTTAACTTTAACAATGATCTTTCCAAAATCATTTGTGATTCTGTGAAGATCAAATGTATTATCTGACAAGTTAACGTCGGGTCCATATGATTAAAATATAATCAATAAAAGTACTTAGAATTCTCGTGTATACTTCTAGAAAGTTGTTGGGGGTATTTTATTTTAAATTTTGTATTTCAGGTCGTGATAAATGTATTCTTATTGGACATGACTGGGGTTCGGTAATTGGATGGAATTTTGTTACAAAACATATGGATATGATTGAAAAATATGTTATGATGGGTGCACCATCAAAAGAAATTTTTGCTAATTGCATTTTAAATGATTGGAAACAATTTCGAAAATCATGGTATGTATATTTCTTTCAAATGCCGAAATTACCAGAATTTATGTTGTCTCTAAATGATTTCAATACATTGAAATCGGTTGGAAGTGGAAAATTTAACGAAAATTTTACTGAAGAAGATTTAGAAGCATATAAGTACACTTTTTCCAAATTAGGTAAAATTAAATTTTAATTATTGAATTATGTGCGTGGTGTACTGATTTTGATTTTATTTATTTTTTTTTAAATTTTACAGGTTCTATGACATTTCCCATTAATTACTATCGGGCCAATTTTATTTCCTTTCAAACAAATAAACCACCAACATTATTGTCATTTTCACCAGGATTATATATTATGGGTGAAAAGGATATGTACATAACTTTGAGCACAGGCGAAGAACTACAGAAAATATATAAAAATTTAGATTATAAAATTGTATTTGGTGCCAATCATTTTGTGCAACAAGATGCACCCCAGAAGGTTAATAAGTTAATTAGAGAATTTCTAAATTCTACTTGAGTGTTTATAATTTCGAAGAATCCAATAAATATTTATATGTTTTGTAATATTTTAACAATGTTTTTTTTTACAACTTTATTAAGATAAATCGTTTTGGGTTTAAAAATTTTTAAATTTTTAAAATCCTATTCAAAATAATTTATTGATTAATTTCCACAAATTTTCTCAAGATTGACGTCATGATTTGCGTCATTCACTAGTAATACCACCATCCTAGGATTTTCTATGCCTGCGCCAATTTAGGGTGAACAAATGAATGAATATACAATTATATATAATAATAATAAAATGTAAAGAATGTTGTGAATTTTCATTCACAAATAAGGTTTTAGTATTTTAGGGATTATATTTGAAACCCACGTGGTAATTTCAAATTGAGCATGATCAGGATTTATGTTGCGAAAACTCCCAGTAGTGTAGATAATTTGAAATTAACAATATGAACAATGCATTCTAGGATAAAGGATGAAAATTGATAGAGACATCAATTATTAGTTCCAATATTCTTGACTTCCAAATTTTTATTTTATCAAACAGCAATCCTGTATTGCATAAAGGTACAGAAAACTGATCTTGCCCATAGTGATAAATCATGTACTTAAAAAAAAACATTTAAGATACTAGCAAGAAAATCATTATGTAACAAAATATGTGGGCTTTCAGAGATTTTCATCTTATTTGTACAATAGATTTTCGTTGTGTTCATTTAGAAATTATCTTAGTCTGAGACACTGTATATTAAGCTTTTATTGTCATCTGGCATTCTTTGTACGTGATCTTTTAATGCCTTTAGAAAGCGTTCTGTAATTCTAGATTACGTTCCATGTCATATTCTCGATATTCAGTTTTAAAACATCGGTAGTACATGATTATGATAATTTCTGTGGAAATCGTAAGATATTTAAAAGGGAATAGAGAAAATTAAATTAGTGAGTCTAAAAAATTTATGAACTGCACATTACTACCGATATATTTTAATTGATTTCAATCATATCATTCTACGTTATCTGGATCTTATCATATTCTCATATCGATATTATGTAATTTTTTTTCGATACTTTTGATGAAATTTTTTCATCAACACAAAATACCGACTACCAGATTTCCGCATATGATTATTTCAATTTTTATTCAATGAGTATCCTGATCGATTATACCGCTTGTTGAAATAACTATGATCTCAAATATATAATTGGAATTGGTCTTCCAATTAAAGGATGACCACATCGACTTGATGTGGTGATCTAATTTTAATCGCAATTATGTGTACTAGTCCTTAATCTTTGAGCGATTTGTTTCTCAATTGCATAGTAACTATGGAATACCATATAGCAATATCGGTGAACCCATAAAAAATTGATTCGACAAACAGAATTTTTGCACCACCTTTGTCAATTATATAATTTTTACTATAACATTATTATATTCTTGTATATAAATTCATTTTATATAATACTAAAGGACCAACGCGTATGTACTTTTCTATTTATATCAAAATGACTGAAATAAAAACAGCTGATTATACATAGCAACCATACTTTCCCGTATTTATGATGACAACATCGAAATGAAAAACCACCCCCAGAAATATATATTTGTTGAAATTATTGATCGAATTTTTCAGTTTTCCATCCTTTTGTAGCGCAGGGAGTTTGGTTGTTGCGCTGGACGTCATCAGATAGTTTAGTTATGAGTTTCCATTTATATAGAAAATAATAAGAAGTTCTATCTAGTAGAAAATCTTCAGTGATATTTTATTACAAATAAGTATTTCATTTCCATGGTGCTTAGAACATGGTTTTAAAATGAAAAAAATATTATAAAAAGAAACAAAAATGGAAGCACCAAAGGTGCATCATCACAGGAGTAGACACAGAAGAAGTTCATCTAGATCGAGTTTAAGGCGTTTAGAAGTACCGGAAATACAAGAAGTTATCGAAATTAATGAATATGTAGTCAATGATCAGATAGAGGAAGTGTGCACTGAACACACCACAAACAATAATAATAATAATAATAATAAAAATAGTAATAATATAAATGAAACATGTGAAAATGTAGAAAATAGTAATAGTAAAATAAATAATGATAATAATGTAATGATTGTGGCAACACACCAACAGAATGGTGGTAATGGTGAGGAAAAAATTCATAAAGGTATCTTAGGCTATATGGATCGTGAAATTAAAATACATAAAAAACCACAATCATTATCCGATCCTACAGCAAGTCCGGCTCAACGATCGACACGCAGTAGAACCAGTTTAGATAAGAGTCCAAGACATAAGCGTAGCAAATCGGAATCGAGGCGTCGTCGTGAACGAAAATTAATAGCGGCTGGTGAAATGGAAGTACGACAAGCTAATGAAACTTTAATGAAATATTTAAAACAATGTACAGAAATAAATGATGCATCACTATCTGGTGAATTGGAAATTGATAAAAGTATTGAAGACCGAAAAGTACATCGGAAAACAAAATCACAACGGGAACGAAGAATTCGATTAAATGGTGGTACCACAACTGGTGGTAAAATTCAAAGCAATGGATTGACAACAATTTTAAGTGAATTAACTGATGATGTTATGTCAAATAATTGTGAAATTTATAATCCATTTACACCGGTTATATCACCAACTGATGGACCGCCAGCAAGAATTGATAAAATGTTTATACAAACTTCAAGAGGATATCGAGCAGTTGATAAACATTTCTATAAATCATCTTCAATTGATAATGATATCGAAAGTAATAGGTACATTTTTATTAATAATCCATTATTTATTATGATAATCATCCAGACTTATCCAATTTATTGTATGTTAAATAGAAAATGTTGAATAAAATTAGTGAATAAACACAAATCGCAGTAACAATAATAAGGTAAATGTGACATTACCGATCACTACGTCGAATTATTTAAATATTAAACAAAATTTATAATTGCCGGTTATACAATATCAAATATTTTGGACTAAAAAAGTCTAGTTCTATAAATCCTATAAATTTTATTGGTAATTATGCACTTGGAATTGTATTTGGATTTGTAGAACAAGCTGAATTAAAATAGATTCTTTTATCGTTAATAAATCGATTATTTTTTTCAAAATTCGTGTTCGATTGGTAGCAGTCAAAGAGCACTTCGTGAATGTAATGGCCCATTTAATCGACCACCTATACACAAGCTATATGTATGACTTGTGGTTAGATTTGAAACAAATTTTTCCCTACAAAATGCCACAACACCAGTATGTCAACAAAATGTTTGTAGTGAAGCAAATATCAATGCTGTAAATGCCTGTGTTGCTAATGATCCAAATTTATCAATTTCACATCGATTTCAAGAATTAAACATTTCTGAGACTCTGGCGTATTTTACGAAAAGATTTTGAAACTGAATCCATACGATCATCTAATGCGTCGTTGTTTATCTGATTGGCCATTAGAACAGTTTTAAGTTAATCCATTTTTTTATCAAAAAAACACCAAGCAAAATGCTATATTTGGGACAAAAATAGTTCACATACATTTGAAGAAATACCATTACATTCAGATAAATTAAATCTCGCATTTCATGCTGGTGGTATCATCGGTTCATATTTTTCCAAAATTGATATTGGTGAGAACGTTACTGTCAATGGAGTTCGATATAGAGCAATGGTGAATAATTCTTTTTAGTTTATCCACGTGCAGTTGATGATCTCGAAGTTAACATCGAACTAGTAATTATTGGTATTCGTCCATTTTTATGTGTAAAAGTATGCGAACATTGGGTTGCTCGAATTGGGTTTGTCAGACGCTTAATGAAAAACCCTTTATATATCCCACTAATATGTTATTTGATATGTTTTTGAAGATATCACTCAAACTATATTACAACAGTTTCAGTCTACGAGTAATGTATATGACTTCAAATCAATCAAATACAATTTTATATTTTACGTTATTGTCAATATGGGATTTTTTTATTTTGCCTAAGGTTATAAATAATGAATTTTTTCTATTACAACTAATGATATTATTTTACGTGACTTTTTGAACTTAAAGGGTAAATATAAGTCATACAACTTAGAACTTCAATTAATTTAATGGCGAACGTGATAAATAGAGTGGCTGACTAACCCGATCACGATGTGTATCAGCAATGATGTGTGATCGAAGCTTATATGATGGTATTAATGTCATTATTGTCAACTGGTTACAAAAACATCTCACTAACAGACTGGATAGTTGGGGGTTTATTAACCACTGTACTTTAATATTCAAATGCTTACATGTATCTTAGAAACGGCAAAGTAAAATCGTAGTGCTGTTCTATGCACCCATGTGATGATGAATGATTTTCTCACCTATAGCTATATGGTGTATTTGTGAAAATAATAAATTTATAAATACGAAATTTAACCCTCAGTCCTGATCACTTCAATTAACATATCGTGTTATCGATTTAGAGATAATGTGAATGGAATGAAAAATCTAGAGATCATTCGGTCACTCAGCACAACGTCGAGCACCATAAGTTACTATAATATGATAATAAATTTGATTTCAATAAACAAATGTGTCCACTGCCAAATGAAAGTTGGTGTTCATCTTTTCGATATCTATCAATCTCAACAAATCTTCATTTGATATAGTATTTAAGGTCAAAATATTCTTATTATGCATCTGTGAATTACAATAAACACAGATAAATGTCCGAATTGATAAACATCAGTTGATTAATTTGGGCAGCTATAGCTTTGGAGAATTGTCTACATATCATAACACGATCAAAACTATCAAATTTTGTTTAGATTCGACGAACAGTTAATATACGATCGATTATTTGAATTTAATTTTTAACATATCAATGTGATTCGTGCGATATCGACTAGATGGTTGCTCTGTTCGATCACTCGGTTTCGAAATTAAAGTGATCCTATAATCATGAATGAATAATTATTGCAACAATGTTTTCTATCTTATGTTCACTATTATACCAGTTCTCACGTGCTTAAATTAGCCTTCTTCGGCACCTCATTCCAATCGCTTGAAATATCATCGGATGATCACACTTGACCAATGATTTATTAATTAAATGTCGAAATTTTTAATTTTCAGAACAAACTCGATTGACAATGGTATTTATCTATCTTGTGCAGTACAACGGATGTGGATATTACTCGCAAATATATGCCATGGACTTCTTGGTGGATTAGCACTGGCACATTTAATATTAGTATCAACAACAAAACCCTATGACTGGGTAGACGGGTCTATACAAAATTATTCAGAATTTTCAGAAATATATGCAAACATATTTTATTTACTATGTATTATTTGTTTGGTATCAGTTTTGGATAGGTTTGTATATGAAGATTAACAATATAATGCAATACGAGAAATCCATTTTATTTTTTATTATTTTTCAAATTTAAATAGAATGGATATATGTAGAATAAATTTATCGAATGCTTCCGAATCGATATCATTTAAATGGATCATAATCATAATGATATATTTAGCGACAATCGTTCTAAGTTTATCTTCTGTATCGTTGGATGAAAGATTTCAAAATCCAAATTTTAATTTAACATCATCAGGAGTTGTAGAAATGGTATGATTGAAATTAAATTAAAATGATCTATTTTAATTAAGCTTGAATATAATTGTATAAATTTACAGGACAATAATCGAATTCGAAATATATGGAATTCTCTATCGATAGCAAGAAGTATTTGTGCTATATTTGGATGGATTTTAATTGGTTTGTCACCAACAAATGATCTTTTGTATGAATACTTAAGTGATATGGAAAAATATCAAGTAAACAATTAAATATAACAACA